>PVJX010017073.1:0-39105 GCA_004027295.1 Dolichotis patagonum | reverse complement strand
GTAATATGGACATCTATCTTACACACTTAAACACACATGCAGTTATATCCTTTAGAGCACTTTCTTTTCCTCTCTTTTTTACAGTAGCAATTACACATTTTGGGTTTCATTACTCCTACAGTTCTTATTACTTTTTACACTAGAGAAACAATGTGATATTTATAAACATGACTCTTATTTATTTCACTAATGAGGATAGAGACGAATATTTAACAACTGAGTGTATGCTGACTGAATGTGTGAGTGAGTGGAATCATTGTGAACAACAGGCTGCTCCATCTGTGCACCAAGCCTGGTCTAGGTGGCTAATTGGGCCCTCACCTGCAATTCTGTAGTGATCAACATATGGCATAATGGAGGCTTCACACCCTCCTTAGCTAAGTTGTGCTTAAGTCTCCATGAAGGACACAGCCAAGCAGGCATCTAAATGGTCTCTCTTTAAGGAGCACCCATCCTTTGTCTGTTGCATTGTTATTCAAAGGTATACAATACACATGCAGGAAGTCAGAGACAGGAACTAATTACTAAAAACCCACAGTCCCTAACTTCAGGAAAAATGGATTTTCTGACATTACAGAGTTAAAAGTGAAACCAAGCCACTCAAGGAAAAAAAAAAAGAAAGAAAGAAAAAAGAAGCAGGTTCTTCCTGAGAATGCTGCCTTGGGACCCTCATCAGCCACCACAGTTGCTGCCAACACCTATAGCTTCACTCCCTGCTCCCAGCCAATTGAACTGGTTGCAGCTACCCATTATCTGCATTCAGCCACAGGGGTTCTCCCTCAAGAGCCTTCCACTTCCTATCCTGGGCAGATGGCATCATCTAATGCCCATTCAACATGACTGTCAGCAATTCCTTCTGAGTTCCACATTTTGACTGAGGAAAAATTGGACCATTAGCCCTAACAAATGGGTCACCATGGCCTTTCCCAAAGAATGCTCCATCTAGAAACCTAAAATCAGTCAGCCTTTTCTCAAAGACATCAAAAAGGAAGAACAAACCACCAATATGTCAAAAGTTACTACTGTTACCCAGGAGCCTGATATAAGGATTATGGACACTAAAAAATAAATTCCCCGTTAAATTAAAAGATAAAGACATCTCACCAAACATAAGTTCCTGTCTGGGAAGAGACCACCTCCTCTTCAAGTTAAAGGCATCGAGCCAGTCAGCCTCCCTCTTATTTAACTCTGCACTTTCAGTTTTGACTGTTCCCTAAGAGGAAGATGACACCTGCATCAGCCTGAGACAGATAATCACAATCCTGAAGTTCTGAAAACTCTCCTCAGAGGTATAAACTAAAACCTTACCTCTCAGCCTGGCATCACCATGCTGCCTCACCACAATCCCCACTGCTGTCAGACATCACAGGAAGTACAAACAGGCATCTAGTCACACATCAGACTGATAGACAGGTAATCACCTTGGGCAAGATCTCCATGCTATCAACAGTGCAGCCATCACCTTGTATTCTGTAGTTCCCAACCCATACATCCTTTTTGGACTGTTACTCAATTGTCACAGGGGTTTAAGAACTCTCCTATTATTTGGGGGGAGGCCCTAGTAACAGAGTTGACTGTTGTCATCACCTTCAACAACCTGTTTCTCTGTCCCTTCCAGCTCCACAATTCTCCTGGGCCCTGACATTGGGCCACTGACCACTTGCCTCTGACTGTGCCATCCCAGAGCAACCCCTACCCGCATCAAACAGCATCTTGTGCCACAAAAGACTTGGTTAGAAATCCAACCACACATCCAGAGGTTTCAAAACCACAAAATGTTTACAGACTGTCAAACCCTAACCCTAACCCTAACCTTTCCTGCCTGTAAAGCCAGGTTCAAGATCTCTGAGCTTCCAGTGCTGCCATGGTTGCCCTCCATATACACTGCCTCTGTCTTCTGCCACCCACAGCCTGCTGGTACACCTGCTTGGACCTAAAGAATGCCTTCTTCTGCCTTCACTTAGCTCCTTTCAGCTAGCCCTTGTTTGTCTTTAAGTGGAAAGACCCCAGTTCTAGACTCAAAAGTCAGCTGACCTGCACTCAACCTCACAGAGGTTTAAAAACTTGTTTACCCTCTTTGCAGAAGCCCTCACAACTGACTTCACTAGCTTTCCAGCATAAAATATCACTGCACTTCTAATTAATGACACCCAAGCTGCCTGCTAGAAAGACACAAAAGCTCTGTTGCAATATCTGGCAGAAACTGGTTACAAAAAAGAAATTCCACAAATTTCTTAGAGTTGTTGGCTTCTGCCGAATCTGATTCCTTGAGTTCACGAAAACAATGACACTTATTGAGACTGTCAGTGGGAGCACTCAATGGCCTACACGTGGATCCAGTCACTAGCTGCCTCCCTCTTGCCTACATGCTGTAATAGCCACTGTCCTTCTGATCAAGAAAGATGACAAGCTCACCTTATGCCAAGACCTAACTGTCTAGCTGCCACATATCATACTGAACCTCCTAAATAACTGTGGACCACTCAATCCTGCCATCAAGCTGGACCCACTAGACCACGACTGAAAAATAACCTCCTTCAGAGATGGTGAGTGCACCCTGTTTATGGATGGAAGTAGATCTGTTAGGAATGGAGTTCAACAGGCTAGATATGCTGTGGTCACCTTGGACAGTTATTTTAGCCAAAGCTCTCCTGCTATTGCTTCCTGCCGCTGTTTGGAAACCTGCCATCAACAACATGAAACCTGCCTAATCCCCCTCTGGGAATCTGACTGACTGAACCATCAGTCCCAGCCAGAACTTTAACCTGGTACACCTGGAAGAGCCATCTTAATCAGAGACAGACCTGCCCCCACTCCACTGTACATTTTGCAAGCTCAAGCCACCGCGCGGGCACCCATCCCCCTGCAGCCAGCACAGGCTTCAGCATCCGTGTCACTGGCCCTGACCTCCACCTGGCATGACAGTGTTCATCTGCACTTACTCAGGCTAGCCAAGACAACGTAAGTTTATAGGGTTTTGCTTGATAAATCATCCCTAGATATGGCCTACCCTTGATTACTGGCAGTGATTATGGGCTTGCATTTGTAGCAAAGATAATTAAAAAAAATGGCAGAACTATTAAAAATTAAATAAACATTACAAGCCAGGCATGGAGGCACACTCCTGTAATCCCAGCACTTGGGAGGCTGAGGCAGGCCTATTGGTGTAAGTTCGAGACCAGCCTGGGCTACAAAGTGAGCCCAAGGCCAGCCTGAACTGCATAGTGAGACCCTGTCTCAAAAAGACAAATAAATAAATAAATAAACAAACAAACATTACATACAGCCTACAGGCCACAAACTAAAAAGTTGAGAAAATAAAACACTGCCCTATAGAAACTAGCTCCAAAAAGGTTTAGCTAAAAGATCAGCTATACCTGTAGGCACTCCTGCACACAAATATAACCGAGACGCATAGTAACTACCTCTACAAGTTTCTAAAATCCACCTTTAGATCCACCACTCCAGAGTTCTAGAAAAATTACCTGGACTAGACAGCTCCCCCAGGGCTCACTCTGAAGAGAGAAGGCACTCAAAGTCCTGCCCTGGTCACTCTGGATGTTGACCAGTCCACGCGTGGCTGAAGCCTGAGGACACTGTCCGTAGGATTGCCCCATTCCTCAGTGCATTACTCCCCTTGATGTGTGTGCCTTTCCAAGAAGCTTACCCCAGTCCTTGCTTTGCCTCAGCTCTATGGATGATTGCCCAAGATAACAAATGATGATTAGACGAGTGTCCAATACACACTGGACACTCTCCTAGATCAGATTAACTCATTCACTCCCTTGTCAGAGTCAAATTTCTTCTTCGTCTTCTTTTTCTCCTCCTCCTCTTCCTTCTCCTCCTCCTCCTCCTGGTACTGGGGATCAAACACGATCTGGTGCTTGCCAGGCAGGCACTTATACCACTGAGCTAAATCCCCAGTCCAAGGAGAAACCTTATAATAAGAGAAACAAACCACAAACTCCTGGTGGAAATTTTCAGTCTTGGGGACCTTGGTGAGGGCCCATCCTAGGACCACTGAGAGCCCAGTGTTATTGCTTCTAGTTGCACTTTGTCTCAGAAGATCACATGTAACATGCCCAGGAAAGATTTGCCAGGAAAACTAAAAAAGGGAGGAAATGTAGCAGAAGATGCCCCACCCCAGCCAGTATAATTCAGTTTCTTAGTCGACCAGATAATATTTCCTGTTACAGCTCCTTTTAGTTTTTTAGAAATGACTGGTCACTATAATGCATACCAATCCTCAAGTGACAGGCCATCCTGCCTCTGTGCTTCCTGCTTGCTTACCCCCATACAAGCCCCAGACCATGAGAGATCAGGGCCTGACATTCTGGGAATGGTTCCAATCAGTGCCCATCACCGTAACATAAATCTGCCTCCAAATCCTGGGTGTCACTTTGGTGTTTCTGCTTGCCATTGCATGAGACTCTCAGATCTTTTCCACCTCACAGCCCCCAGAACTTCACCTTCCACACAAGAATTTGGGAGATTTCTCTGGAAATCTGATGGCCCAAGTAGAAACAAAAGGCACCAGTACTGGGGACTCCCCAACAGCCCACACTGTGACATCACAGCAAAACTGGAAGTTAATAAACCCCTGCTCCTGCCCCACTTCCTCCCGTGCTAGAAAGCCCATCTTCTGCATCTCAAAGCTTCGTTCTTCATTTATGCTCTTCTTTGGTTGGAAGTTTAGGTGGAGCTACCAAATAGATGTTTGACTGCCAATCAGTCTTTAAACTTCCTTGGAACGGTAATTAGGCACAGTTTTGTGGCAGCCACGGTTCTGTTGGGTTACTTTGCTAGAGAACCTGAAAAAAACCTCTTGTATCCAGTGTTTTCCTTGCTAAGCTCTGTCAGAGTGGGAGAAATGTTCTGCAGACAATGGGAGAGGGACAATATAGCCCTAGTTCTTTACAGAACCTCCCAGAGTGAAATCACATGCTGATGCAGTCTGTTCATACAAAGGGTACTCTGTCAAGGAAAATGACAAGCTCATTGTTTGTGGTCATGCTTTGTACACAAAGAGCGTGATTAAATACAAGAAAGTGGCATGAGTTAGTCCTGAGAGTGCAAAATTTTGGGGAAAAACAATCGGTCCAAGATCGGTGCTACTTTCAGATGCCACTAATAATTTTATTATTGCACAAATTATTAGACCCAGCTCAGCCACTGATGTTACAGTAATTCCTATGGTGGAAATGTGACCACAGCGTGCACCACAGTTCTGAAATCAGAATATTGTGAAAGAGAAAATTATTATAATCCTAGCTATTCAGGAGGCAGGAGAATCCCAAGTTTGAGACCATCTGGGCAATGTAGTGAGACCCTCTATCAAAAAATCTAAAAAAACACCTAACTAAAAGGGAAGCTGGGGATGTAGCTCAGTTGAGTGCTTGGCTAGCATGTGTGAAGCCCTCAGTTCCGTCTCCAGACTGTCTTACACACACACAGACACACACACACACACACACAGGAGCAAGGCCTTCGAAATGCTAAAAAAAATACATTATTTCCAACTTAGGATTCTATATAAACTATCCAATATGAGGGTAAAGCAAAGACATTTTCAGGCATGGGCAGCTCCTTTCCAAATGCAACACTTCTCAGTAAACTTTAGGGAAAGCCATCCACCCTCACAACAGAGTGAACCAAGAAACAGAAAGATGTGAGCTACAGAGCATAAGAGCACTAATTTGGGAGAGAAAGGAAAGGAATCTTTAGTAACCGCCAGGCAGCACCAAGTATGACTCCAAAGATAAATGGCTTGGTGTCGGTTTTTGTTTGTTTGTGGTACTGGGGATCAAACCCAGTGCCTCACAGTGCTAGGCAAGTCTGCCACTAAGCTGCACCCGCGGGTCAGGAGACAGTGTCTTAGAGGCCGTTATCCTACTGAGGCTTCCCCTCCCCAGGTCTCTTGACTGACCACAGAATGTGTGCAGCCTGTCATGCCCAGGTACTAAAGAAATTCTTCTCATGGTCCTGCCCTCTGAATTTCCCAAAAGGGGGCTTCGGTCACTTCTCAGGGAAGCAAAAGCCAGATGATGACCCAGAGACTCCAGGAGTCTTCACCAACCATTGGTAATATTGTCCTTTCCTTATCTAGTTAGATACGTACTCCTGAATTTTTATATTAACCTCCCTTCACAGTCACATATAAATATCTGATGAATAATAATCATCCAGTTGATGGAGAAAACCAAGAAGACAGCCACTGAATGAGGTCTAACATCTCATCAGAGAGAGGAAGAGGAACCAACTAACCAAAATAGGGGTCAGTGGCATGAGTACAGGTGGCCGTCAGCAGTGTGAGGGAGACTGAGGCGGGTGGTGATGGCAAAAGCCTCCCCATCCAAGTCACTGTGGCCCAGAGGGCTCAGTGGATGAGGCCCTGCGGGAACCAAGCAAAAGGAACGAGATAAGGACAAGCATGAGGATTTCTGCTCTAACTTACCAAGCTCATGTTCTGAGTCAGCTCTGTGCTCAACGAGTCTCAGTTTACTCCCTGGCTTTGAGGAATGACTTGTCCTAAAGTTTCATACGGAAACCCCCCAAGATCAGCTATCATGTGTACATGACCAAGTCTGAGGACCCTGACTAAATCTCACAAGGTCACACAACTGGCAAAATGCAGAGCCAGATCCAGCCCAGGTCTTCCCACCAGAGTGAGCAAGGAAAAACAGACTGGATCTCGAAAACTAAAAATTAAAAATGAACACTCTGACAGATCCTAACCTCATCATTCACTGAAGAACAGCTGGGCATGATGGTCCACATCCCATAATCCCAGCTACTCTGGAGACTGAGGAAGGAGGGTTGCTGATTTGAGGGTAGCCTGGGCAACACAGAAAGACCTCATGAAAGAAAGGAAGGAAGGAAGGAAGGAAGGAAGGAAGGAAGGAAGGAAGGAAGGAAAAGCCACGTAAGAATCCTTTCAATGGTCTCCTGCAACAAAAGCTAGGGAAATACCAAAAGGGCAAGGGAAAAGTGAGAGGTCATCAAAGAAATTCAACAAAGTGTGAGCAAAGCCAGACGAAGTGAACGAAGCTGCATCTCGCAGTCTCCTGACTGCCTCCCAGATGGTCGCCTGGGCTCTGGAAGGCTTGAGGACAGTGCTGTCTATAAGCCGGGTGTGGCTGATCAGACCGACCTGGGCTTCGAATCCTGCCTCTGCCACTCATGTGCAGCTGCTCTTAGGGAAAGATAGGGACATTTCCAGGGACTCAACAGACATGCGTTGAATGACTGAATGAATGAATGGCCACACACAAGTTCTATATGCCCTGGCAGCCTCAGTGTCACCATCTGTGAAGTGGAATAATAAAGCCTGCTTCCTGGCTAGGGAGGGTCATCTGTCACGGAGTGGGCAGGGAGGGCTCAGCACAGGCCTGGCCATCATGGCCATGCCTCCCTTCCTTGACCGTTGCCTCCCTAACTGCACTGATCTGCACTGGCAACCTGCCTGTCTCCCCACCCTACCTGTGACAGCCTTGAGCACAGGAATCGCATCTCTGTTATTTTGTTCACGCCTCTATCTCCATCCACAGTTACTATTAGCTAGGGGGCTGGTCTGGCTCCGGGGGAAGGAGACACAGGCCGGGAACCAACCTGGTCACTGCGGGCGACTCCATAGCGCAGCTCATTCACAAAGTGCTCACAGTTCTCACTGGTCAGCTTGTAGAGCACCTCCTGCCCCACCAGCTCCTCTGCCTGCTGGACGATTTTGCTGGGAGGCAGCGGCGAGTACTTGTCGTCATGTTTGTTGTTGACCTGGTACTTGTCCCTCCCGGCCACGTCACAGAGCAGGTCCTTCCTCACGACAGCCTTGTCGGTCAGGGTGGACATAATGCTGCCCATACCGGCGTCTGCGATTTCACCTATGGATTCACAAAGAGGAAACAGAGGAACTGTCTCAGGCAGGCCACGGGGGCTCAGAACTGGCATCCACCCTTGGCACCATACACAGGGCATAACCAAGACATGGAGGGGTCATACACATGGCTGGGTGGCCCTGAAGCCCTGTGGCATTTGTAGGCTCTGGGTCTCAGTATCCTCACCTGAAATGAGGACTAGAAAAGCTCCATGATTTATTGAGATTTTTTTTTAACCAGAGAAGCTGGCACCCTGTGATACCTAAGCAGCCTTCTTCATTATGCAAATATGAGCTACAAATGTACTCATGTACTTTTGGGAGAACAGACCATGTGCACCTTTCACGGCTCCATCAGGACCACAGGTTTTTGAACTCACAAAGCTTTTGCCTGCAGGAAAAATAGCTGAGGTTCAGGAAGAGTCCCAACTGTCCTGGGAACAGAGGGACCAAAACTCCACAGCTGCTCCCCTAGATGTGATGCTCAGGAGGCCCAGTGGGCACACTGGTGGCCCTGGCCACCAGAAATGCTCCAGAAATGAAATGACCTTGAACAGCAGGAGTCTGCGTTTCAGCAGGAGGACAAGACTGCCAGGGGAGAACGAGGTCAGCTGGATCTGTTATCAGAGAGGAGTCCGTGTCTGGGGCAGGGGGTGCAGACATAAAGGGATGTAAAGCAGGAATATTACGGAGTGTAAAGCATGACTGGGCACAGGGCACCCCGATCGTTTGCTCAGCCTCCGGCAGTAAATGTCTAAGTCCCGTAGAACAGAGAAATCAAGAGTGCCAGTTTTTAGCCAGCACGAGCCGTTGTCTAATTTGTACTGTAGCCACATGATATTGCAGAAGAATATTAGACACTTGGGCTTCAGATTGGGGTAGAGATGAAGAGAATTCAGGTTATTTAAAGAAACAGGCAGCCGGGGATTTAGCTCAATGGCAAAGCACCTGCCTGGCAAGCACATAATCCTGAGTTCAATCCCCAGAACCAAAAAAAAAAAAAAGAGAGAGAGAGAGAGAGACAGAGAGGCTGGGGGAGAAGAAGGCAGAATGGAAGAAGGAAGGTTCCCCGTGGAGAGCAGCACCGAGACCCACCGTGGACATCTCCAGCTGGGGCTCAGGGCTACCATGAAGCAGAGGTGAGTGACCAAGGCAGTTGTCCCTGCAACTGATCAACAACCAAGGGAAGTCAGTCTTCCCAGGGAGTCTCTGACCAGTGCTGGGGGCTGGTAACATACTGGTGTCAGAAGGCTGGGACTGGGTAATCCCTCCTTGGAGGATCTTACGTCCTCCAGCCTCTCGTTCTGCTGAGGCCCCCAGTGACACTGGCCCTGGCCTTGCTCCAGTGCTCCAGGAAGCTCCCGCCACTGCAAGTCACTTCCGGTTGGGTCAGACGTTCTCTCTGCCCCTCTCCTGCCTTCCCACACTCCTGTCCTCCGGGACAGCAGAGGCTCATCCTCCTTTCCACGCCTTTTAAACCCAGCACCCGAAGGAGCTCACTCTCCAGTAAGAGGGCACCAAGAGTGAGCAGAAACACAAGTAATAACAAGGTGCCTTCAGGTGCTGAAAACCCTGTGCAGAAGACTAAAGCGTGTAACCTAGGAGCTCAGGGTGGAAAGGCCACGTCAGGAAGCGGCATCCACACTGAGACTTGGGTGGTGAAGAAATAGCTGTGCTAAAAGCTGAGAAAGTTCAGGCCAATCGGGAAAACAGCAAAGGCAAGGAGCTCAGAAGAATGAGCATGGCAGCCTGCAAAGACAGCTGCGAGGCCAGTGTGACAGCAGTTTAGAGACCTCGGATGAAAGAAGAGAAAGACGAGATCCAGAGAGGCAAGCAGGGGCTACCTCACATGGGGCCTCACTGCCCACGGCACAGAGCTTGCTGTTTCTGTGTTAACTAGAATCTTATCCCACACAAGAGAAAAGCCCCTATGACAGGGACACACGTATACCTGTGTTTACAGCAGCACAATTTGTAATAGCTACATCTTAGAAGCAGCCCAAGTGCCCATCAACAGGTGACTGGATAAAGAACATGTGGTACTCAGTGGAGTACGACTTTGCCATAAAGAAGGATAAGTGAGTCATCTGTAGGAAAATGGATGCATCCTGAGACCAGAATGTTAAGTGAAGCAAATCAGACACACGGACTTAAATGTCACATGGTTTCTCTCATATGAAAAACTCCAAATAAAAATAAAGAGCGAAAAAAAACATAATAGAAAATAGGAAGATAACTCTTTTGCAAAGGGGAAGGCAACCATAGATGGAGGGAGGGGAGAAAAGGGGGCGTGAGGAGATAAAAAAAGAATTCAGATGTGTTACCTACAGCCACCAAGTCCCCCTGGGAATGTAATCACTATGCACTGCAAACATGGGCCAATAAAAATAAAAACTAGGACAAGGAAGCACTGCAAGTCAGAGGCTGCAGCCATGCGCTCGGGAGACACTGACAAACAAAGTATCCAAAGCCAGGGGAGCCGTGGGGGCGCTGATTCCATGTAGGGAGCTGGGAAGGGAACTGGGGAACACACAGGTTACCAAGAAGGAAGGACCGAAGCACGAGAGGAAGAAAGGTGCTAGGAGAAAAGCAGAGAGGTCGCTCCTATCAAATGCTGCGAAGAGCCAGGCAGGCAGTGACCAGACCAGAATGCCTGGACGCCGTCAGGATGCAGAGAGCCCTTTGTTACCCTTGATAGGAGCCACTCTGGAGGGGCGCAAAAGAGAGCCTGCAGGCAAAAGAGAGCGGGGCATGGGGAGCCTGTGATTGCCCGGGAGACCACAAGGGCTGAGACGGCGCCTGTGTGTGCAGTGTTTTATCGTAAGAGATATCACCAGGGCTCCCAGTCCGTGGGGAGAAGATGACAATACAGAAGCTGACAGGGAATTCCAGAAGCCTATGTGCTGACAGGAGTACCAGGACCTGGTCCTGGGCCCACAGGTTTGGGGCCGGTCTCTAACATCAGGGCAGGGTGCTTTTTGCACTTTAATAGAAAAAAAGACAGATTTTTGTGGACACAAAGCCTGGTGGTTTTGTTATGAGATGGTGGAGAGGATGCCACCTACTTGGTGACCTGTGAGATCTCGGGAAGTCCAAGGTGAGGCCAGCAGCTGATTCTTAGCAGCCAAAAGCTGAAAGCAATATGTAAGGAGAATGTGCAACCCGCTGTCGTAGAGTCACGAGGGAAACACACAGTAACAAAAATCTCCAAACAATGCTACTTCCAACAACAAAAATGACCCTTGTGGGCAAAATGTTGAGTGAAAAAAGCCAGACACAAAAGAGCACGGGCTGTGTGACTTCTCTTCCATGAGGTTCTAGAACGGGCAAAACTCTTCCACAGCAAGAGAAGCCGGAATAGGGCTGCTGGGGGTATGGGGGGTGCTGAGGAGGTGAGCAGGGGCTTCTGGGGTACTGAAATGTTCTGAATCTTGGTCTGGGACACCGCCACAGGAAAACATCTTTTAAATTTTACTTTGTGTACATTTTTACTATATTTGTGCATTTTATGTCGTACTCCATCGTAAGGAAAACACGTAAGGACAAGGGTACAGGATTCTCTCAATGTTCTGCAAGTTAGGTATTCTTAGCTTCCTTTTACAAATAAAGAAACTAGGCTAAACTGGGCACAGTGGTGCACTCTGGAAGCTGAGGTGGGAGGATCACAAGTTCAAGATTAGCCTGGGCTATATAGTGAGGTTTTGCCTCAAAGAAAGAATGACCTGTATGACAACCACGAGGTTGTGAGTTCAACTCCTGATACCAAAAAAACAAGGGCTGGGGATATACAGCTCAGCAGCACAGTGCCTGCCTGGCAAGCACAAGGTCCTGAGCGGGATTCCTGGTACCAGAAAAGAAAGAAAGAAACAGAAATGGGAGGGGGAGGCGTAAGTCGGGGGAAGGAGAAGGGGAAGGGAAGGGGAGGGAAGAAGAGAAGGCAGGAGTAGGAACTGGATTCCTAACCAAGTCTGCCCAAGCACCGGTGCTCTTTCTAGGAGCCTTATGCTTAAGAGGGGGATACGCTGTGTACAAAACCATAGTACACAAAACACCTCAACCCTCCTACAAGAACAAGGGGTTCCAAGGAGCAGAGTTTGACCACCACTGCCCCACACAAAACTGCCTGCTCCTACCACTCAGGAACAAACCACTGGTCAGAAGGCAAGGAGAAAATTGGGGCTACTGTTCCTCCCAGTTCCCCACCCGCTCTTCTCAGCTCTGGTGCCCTTACTTGGGGGGGCCAGGTGGATCACATATCCATTACCAACGTAGATGGCCCAGTGTCTGTAGAAAGGGCGGAAAATCTCAATCAGGTCTCCAGGCTTGGGCTCTGGCTGCAAAACAAGAAGAGGGCTGTTACACACAGCACGAGGCCAAAGAAGCAGAGGCTGTTTTAGTCAGGAAGGTTCAATCAGCTCCTCTGCAATCAGCTCAGCAGGACTGACATGGACATAGGTCCCAGTCCCTGCCCCACCAGTCCGATGCTGGTCTGCCTCACAACTCTGCTCCAGGCCAGCAGAGCACCCCTCCCTGCCCGCCAACACTTTTATAAATTACAAAGGGCAAACGTGAAATGTTTCACGGCTGCTTTCCACAGCAGCAGGGTTGAAGATTTGCACAGCAACCATACAGCCTGAAAAAAACAAGAAGTCTACAATCTTCCCTTTACAAAACAAGTGTGCCAAATGCAGTTACAAAAGGACCCACCGTGGGCCTGGGAACCCAGTTTGGCGTGGTATCATCGGGTGATTCTACGTAAGGTCCAGATCAGCAGACTGGCCCTTCCAGATCTAGCAATGGGGCGACCTCCTCCAGATCTCTTCCAGGGCTGGGCCAGGGGACCCCGAGCCGCCCACCAGGAAGATCCTCCTATGCAGCACAGGGGTGACAATGGCAAAGCGAGACTGCGTCCACCCGTGGGATTTCAGAACAAAAAGCCTTTATGTCCTCCACAAAAGCGGAGTTACACAAAGCTGGAGAAGAGCCGTTTTCCTTAGTAAGCAAGTTGAGGAGCAATTTCTGCCCTTCAAAATTCACACTGGAAAACAACCCAAACGACCTCAATTAGAAGCAGTTAAATAAATTATTTTACAGCCCTGTATACAAACGGCCACAGGCGCAAACCAGGTATTTACATGAGCAGACATGGAAGTAACTGAAAACAGCAAGTTGAAAGACATTCTTACTCCATTTTTGCTCGAAAAGTTTATATATTTATAATTATAATGTAGTGTACACTATATAATCTGAGGAAATATATCAAACTTCTATCACATATAGTGGATGATTGAAATTCATGGAGTTTTATATTTTATGTTACTTGTGTGAATTTTTAGGTATAAATTACTTTAACAAAAAAATTTAAGGATTTTTTTAAATGAGAAGAAAATCCTCATGTTGATGAATTTCAGTGTTTTAGTTGAAAAATGTAGATATTATCTGTTATCAAAACTCAAGAGCTAGGATCCCAGCACTTGGGAGGCTGAGGCAGGAAGATCACACTGCAAGTTTGAAACCAGCCTGGGCTACAAAGTAGGCTCACAACCAGCCTGAACTGCACAGCAAGACCCTGTTTCAGAAAGACAAAAAAAAAAAGGAAAAAAAACTTCATGAAACTACCTCCCAATTAGGGGTACTAGTTTTCTTTTTAACTATGTTCTAGTTTTTTAAAAAATGTTTAAGTAAGAATGTAGTCATGTTAGAATTTTTTTTTAAAAAAAGAGCAAACTAAAACTTGATAAAAACCAGTGTATTCAATTTTAGGCAATCCATCTAATCATTTTATACAAAAATAAGGTATACAAAACAGAAAAAAATAGAAAGGGTTCTGGTTCAATGGCAGAGGTCTTGCCTAGCATTTATTTAGTAAATACCATGGAAACTGAAAAACAAGAAAGACACAAACCAACTAATGGGCTTTCCCCTGGCTGGGGCTTAGGATGGTTCTTGTAATTTTGCTTCCTTCTATTTTCCTATCTTTTCCAAATTTTCTCCTACATTTTTAAGTTCTCAGCATTCCTTCTAACACGTTGTTATAAAACATCTTCGAACATCCAATTTGAATTTTCAAGTATTCAAAGTTGACGAAAGTTTTAAAATGAATATCGGTAGACCCAATGCTACATTGGCTTTATCACAAATATGTCCATCTGTGCATTTCTATTGTACGGTATCTCTAAGCCCTCCTGGTGCTGCTGTTGTTGTTATTGTTTGTGGTGGTGGTGGTGGTGGTGGTGGTGGTATTCGTTTAAGTAATCAAGCACTGAATCTAAGACAGAAACAACAGGCAGAGGGCAGGAGTGTGACCTGCACTCACTATATGCTCCAGAGCTTGCTGGTTTCCAACCCCGAGGCCCCAGCCCTCACCCCCAGCTGTGGTTTCCCAGCACAAACTGCAAGACTGGGGGTTGCTGGTGTGCTTGATCACCCTGCATTTTTAACAAATCCCCTCCTCGCACCCCAAGGTGAATGGCCACTGACACCCCACTCTGAGAGTCCCCACCCCTTGGGGATGCCCACCTCTCTCATGGGTCAAGGAACCCACTCATTTGCTCCTATGCCCAACAGTAACTCACTGAGCTGTGAGCCGGGAAGCATCCCGGATACCAGGGCTGTGCCCACAAAGCCAAGATCCCTCCCTTCGTGGAGCTTTGTTCAACTAGGGGGCAAGGATTTTGTCTGTTTCTTTGTTTTTTAAATGGAAATAGAGGCCAGTGGCACAGTGCCTGCCTGGCAAGTGCAAAGTGCAAAGTCCTGAGTTTGATTCGCAGTACCCCCCCTCCCGCCACCAAAAAAAGGATACAGAGTTTTTACAGATGGGAAGGGGAACAAGAGTTGGAGGAAGCAAGGAGGGATGAGAGGGGAACTAAGGTGGGTGATGAGCGTGTGCAAGCCCCCCACAATAAACGTAATCACCATGTACTGCAATCGTGTACTAATAAAAAAATCAAGTTAGAAAAGAAAAGATGAGTAAGCAAATTGCTTAGACCGTCATAAAGGATGATTCAAAACACAACAGAAAGCAAGTCAGGCATCTGGGGCTCCGTTCGGATGGAGAGCGGTAGGTGCAACGATCAACAGGATGTGGGAGCTCGGGGAGTTCACTGAGGGGAAGTGAACCTGTGCGCCCAAGTCCCAGCAAACGCCCCGGTGGGATGGGCCTGAGAACCGCAAGGAGGCCGTAGCGCCTGCCACCACGGCACCTGCCGCTGCTCCAAGGCCTTTGACCCTGACTCTGAGGGAGGCCACTGCAAAGTGCAGAGCCCAGGAGACACATGACCCAGCAGAGGCCCCCGGTGCTGCGTGAAGAGATCGCACTTAGAGGAAGGAGGCGAGGGCAGGAGGTGATGATGGCTTAGACACGGGAGCAGGCAGTGATGTTCACAAGTGCCGGGTGCGAGATCCACGTGAAGGTTTAGCCACAAGTTTTGCCGATGGAAGGAGAACAGAGATGAAGGAAAGACACATCAGATGACCCTGAGTTTTCTGGCCACAGAGATGAGGAGGCTGGGATGAGGCTGGCTGCAAAGGAGCAGGCAGAGGACGGCATGCTCAGGCCGCCAGCACAGAGGCCAGGGGCAGCTGCATAGCCCGTGTCCCAGCCTGGCTCAGGAGCATGGTCTCAGATGAGGATCGTCTGTGACCGTACAAGTATAGGTCCTACTGGGAATCAGAGGCAAAAGCCAAGCTCAAATGGGTTTAGGAAAGAATTAGAAGGGTTGGGGATTTAGCTCAGCAGCATAAGTACCTGCCTGGCAAGCACAAGGTCGTGAGTTCAATCTCTGGTACCAAAAAAAAGAAAGAATTGGAAGAAGGCTGGTGTGGTGGCACATGCCTGTAATTTCAGCACTCAGGAGGCAGAGGCAGGAGGATTGCTTCTAGTTCAAGACCAGCCTGGGCTACACAGTGAGTTCAAGGCCAGCCTGAACTGCATACATAGCAAGACCTTGTCTCAGAAGAAAGAACTGGAGGAGAGGAACTGAAGATGGTGTAGAAAGCTCAGAGCCTGAACTATTTTTTTATTTTAAAGCGAAAATAGATTACAAACAATGATACAGAACTTCAAAACAAAATAATAGGAGATTATTGCATATTGGTTAATATATTGCATATTATTATCTTCAAAGTAGTTGTTCAGATTACAAGATATAGGCATGAACAAAGTTATCAAACAATGAAAGCACAAACCGTTTTTGTTTTTGTTTTTGATACTGGGGATCAAACTCATGACCTCACACCTGCCAGGCAGGCACTTGCGCCTCTGAGCTAAACCCTCGGCCCCTTAAACCATTCTTTTTAATAAACAGATTAGTAGTATAGTTATCTACCTTATGTGTGTGTGTGTATATATAATCTTCTCCCTTCTTTCTCTTCTTCCTTCCCCCATCCCAGTTGTTCTTTCCATTTGAGCAGGTTCTTTCCCTTTCCCTTTCCCTTTCCCTTTCACTATACTATTGTACATTCTGGATCTTATTTACTCTGTTTTTTACACTAGTGAGACGATATGATATTTACACATGAGAGTCTGACTTATTTCACTTAACAACATGGTCTCAAGTTGCATCCATTTATCTATAAAATCCACAGCCTGATATTTTTATTAAAGACTGAAGGCAAACTAGATTGGTGTGACAGAATTTGAACCCAGATCTAAGGGTGTCTAAATCCTACACTGCACTGCAATCAGAGAAGGTGGTGGAGAGGTGGCCTTTAAGCTGGTCTATAAGCCGGTCTTTCTCCAGGGCAGGAAGGCCGGGCAGAGGGCTCCCAGGAGCAAAGCACTAGGGTGAGGTGGGGTGTGCCCAGAGCAGGATGCCAGGGGTGGAGCCCAAGCCTGCTATTTTTTTAAAGCTTCCAGGTGATTCTATTCCACAGCCCAAACTGAGACCCACAAAGGAAACAGGTCAAAAAGTTAGGCTGAGATGGGTGCACATGCTTCATTTCACAGATGGGGAAACTGAGGCTGAGGAGGTAGGTCACCTGAAAATGGCAAAGTTACAATGTGAGTCCTACCAGTGCCCCCACCGGCACAGAGCAGAGGAGACGCCCCCTCTATGGTCCCTGCAGAGAGACCCACACTCAGCCCTACAGCTTTGCCTCAGCCCGAGCCCCCAGCCCTGGGCACTGGGCAAGACTGGGAAGGAAAGAGACAGCACACTCAGAACCCTCTCAACCCAAAGGTTGAAACAGAACTAAAAGTCTCCTTCTCCCACTTGGAGGCCACTTCAGGCAGTATCCACTCACACCCGGTCTGTCTCACCAGGCCTTGGGGGATTTGACGATTTGTTTTTAATGAAATATTTCAGGAGTACAAAAATATAGAAAGTAGGCAAATGAGCATAACTGCTCCATTTTTCAATCGAGATAGATTCCGTTTTCACAGACAGCACAGTGATGACACGCAGGACTCTGTTCAAACCCAGGCTCGGCTGCTGGCTCACTGCACAGCCTGTCTGCAAGTCTAATCAACCACAGCGGGGCGGACTGCAGCTCCGGACCCACAGGATTATCCTGAGGGCCAAGTAAGTTAAACACTCAGCACACAGGAATGGCTTGGTAAACAGCAGTTTCTGCTGCCATCATGCCTGGTGGTGCTGGGTTTTGTTGTTGTTGTTGTCGTTTTAATCTGGATAGGTGGCAGGTGGCTCCTGTAGACACTGGGGAGGTTGTGAAACTCAAGACTGAAACTGTTTTCCTGTTTTCCTCCCTGTTCCCAGAAACCACATGCTCAGGTGGGAACCGCATAACTGTGCCTCTTTCACTTTGCCACTCTGGGGGAAACGTAAGAAGACTGTGATAAATCAAAGTCAAACCTGGGTTGCTGACACAGGAGTTCCAGCAGGGAGTCAAGAGTTTCCATGGCTGGGTTTTAGAAGAGAAATACAGGCACTGGGCATCAATCTCTCTGAAGCTGTGGACCAAGAAGCAGGGCCCTGGGCACCCTCAGGGATCTCAACTGAACCCTCCTGTGCTCTGTTGCTCTGTAACATTCAGGAATCACTTAACCTCTCTGAGCTTTCCGGTTGAACAGAGCTGTCAATACCTGTTCAGCAGGTTTCATATAAGGCATGACAGAGGTGAGGGGGACCAACACTATAGCAGCACTTGAACACACAAGACAGTTAAAACCCTGAAGCCTTGCCAGATGTGGTGGCTCATGCCTGCAATCCCAACACTTGCGAAGCTGAGGCAGGACTGCTGGGAGTTTGAGGCCAGCCTGGGCTACACAGGGAGACCCTGTCTCAGGCTAGGTGGATGCAAGACATAAAACAGGCCAGACTGCCCAGACTTGCCGGCCCAGGGAAAAGGTGCAGAAGGGATAGAGAGGACTGGCCTGACTCATCGTTCCCCTTTCCTTTCCTGCCCTGTGCCCAAGATTTCCTTGTAAGCTAGAAGAGACAGTGGCAGCTCCAACAGGCACCAGGCCCAGCCTCAGATGCCCAAAGGTGACAGGCATCCTGGGAAAAGAAGGCAAAGCTCATCTGGCCTCCCAGACCCTTGACCGCTAAACTTCAGGCCTGTTATTCAGGGAGAAACCTCAGCCCCTCATGGATCAGAACTGCCCGGAACTCACGTTCATCCATCCCAAGCGCTGTGGGGTTTTTACATGTCACCTAGAGTCCCACTGTCCAGACCGGAAGCCGGAAATGGGAATTAACTTGCCCCAGGTCTCAGAGCCCCCAGATTCAAGACAAGGCTTCCAACACAGGTCTTCCTGAACCAGAAATCTAACGATTCAGTGGGCAGCAGTGTGAGTACTCTGGTGTATTGGAACACGAAACTCACAGAAAAGTGTGTCTTTTGGGAATTAAATCTGCAAACATGGAAACTGTGGCAGAGTGGTCCATTTACTTAGCACTCAACAAATGGACAAAAGGACAGTTCCTCAAATCTCCCCTTGCTGGACATGGTTTAATGAAAAACTCATGATTTTGAGGCCTGCAGACCCACACTCATGTCCCACCGGTACCTCTGTGTGACCAGGGGGAGTTACTTAACCTCCCCAAGCACTGGTCTTCACATGTACAAAGCGAATAATAATACCACTTTCTCTATAGAATAGCGTGAATTTAATTAAATTTATGTAAGGCATCTGGCACAATATGTGGCCTATATTGGGTATGATACAAATACTCATTTTCCTTCCTTATTAAAAAAAAAAAAAAGGCCAATTCTTCATGAGTGACTAATCTACACAAAGGCACTTACGTTGGGGACCAGCTGTGCTCCACAGGGCAAGACTCACCTCTACACCCAAACCCAAGAACTCCAGGGCTGTCACCTGACCAGCTCTGCTCACCCCTTGAGATGGCAGGGTAGCTTGTGAAAATGGCCATCCTGGGCCAGGGATATAGGTCAGGGCCACAAGTGGCTGCCTAGCAAGCACAAGGTCGTGAGCTTAGTCCCCAATATACCCTCCCCCCAATAAAGAAAAAGAAAATGTCCATACTCCTAAAACTGTTATACAATCCAAATCAAAACACCATTAACATACCACACAGGTCTACAGAAAACCTTCCTAAAATTCATTTGGAAACAGAAGAGACCTAGAATAGCAAAAGCAATTCTGGGCAACAAAAGCAAGGCAGGGGCATCATAATCCCCGACTTGAAATTAAACTACAAAACTAGTGTGATGAACTAGTACTGGCAAAACAAACAAAACAAAACAAAACAAAACAAAAACAGACCTGAGGGTCAGCAAAACAGATTAAAAGATGCAGACACAACTACAAACACACTCAGCTACCTTATCTTTGAGAAAAGGGCCAAACACGTTCACTGGAAGAAAGCCAGCCTCTTTAATAAACGGTGCTGGAAAAACTGGCTTTCTGCATGCCAAAGACTAAAACTATACACATGTCTATCACCATGCACTAAACTAAAGTCAAAATTGGATCAAAGATCTAAATATTAAAACAGAAACACTAAATCTGCTGGAAGAGAAAGTAGGTAGAAATCCTGAAGACATAGGGGAAAGCAGAGAATTCATGAACAAAACACAAACTGCATGGGAAATACTTCAAAGAATCAACAATTGGAATCTCATCTCATTAAAAAGTTTTGCACATCAAATGAAACCACCAAAAGAATGAAAATACAACCCACAGAATAGAAAAAAATTTTAGCTAACTGTTCTTCAAACAAAGGACTTCTATCTAGAACATACAAAGAACTGAAAAAAATCAGGCCCCCCAAATTCAAAGACCCAATCTAAAAATGGGCACCTGAGATGAAAACATACAAACAGCAAATAAATATATGAAAAAATATTCAACTCATTGGTCATTTGAGAAATGCAAATTAAAACAACACCGAGATTCCACCTCACTTCAGAAAGAATGGCTGCCATCAAGAAATCAACCAATAACAAATGCTGGTGGGGCTGTGGGGGAAAAGGAACCCTTCTCCACTGTTGGCAGGAGTGTAGATAGACTGGTGCAACCACTGTGGAAATCAGTGTGGAGATTCCTCAAAGAACTAGGATTGGATGTCCCATTCAACTCAGCTATTCCCTTTCTGGGTATTTTCCCAAAAGAATTGAGAATATCAGACCACAGCATTATATGTGCACCTATGTTTATAGCAGCACAATTTGTAATAGCTAAATCTTGGAAACAACCCAAGTGCCCATCAATCGAGGAATGGGTAAAAAAGATGTGGTATTTTTATACAATGGAGTACTACTCAGCTATAAAGAAGGATAAACTCAAGGATTTTATAGGTAAATGGATGCGACTTGAGAACACACTCATGAATGAAATAAATAAGATTCACATGTGTAAACATCATATCGTCTCCCTAGTCTAAAAAACTGAAAGAGTGAATAAGACCCAAAATGTACAATAGATGCTGTGAAAGTGAAAGGGGAAGAAATTGCCCAAAAGGCAAAAACAACGGAGATGAGGGAAAGGAGAAAAGAAAGAAGGAAAAAGAATATCTATATCTTTATCTATATCTATATCTATATCTATATCTATATCTATATCTATATCTATATCTATATCTATAGATATAATAGATAATTATAGTAGTAATTATAGTATGGTCTCCTCAGAACAACTTGCTGCTGCCTCCATAGCCATAACCCTTTTTATAGAGTGACTACGATTGCTGGGCTCGGCACAAAGGAAGAGTGATCAGCTATATCTAGCCAGAGAGGAGTCACCATTAAAGAAAAAAAATTATATATATATATATATATATATATATGCCTCCAATTAGCACAATTTTATTTCTTATTCTTTTAAAACCACTGTCCTTTGCATGGCAGTTAAATGGAATAATACAGCTGCAAAAATCAGCCCCAGGCGCATACAGATTCAGCCCCATGCATCTGTTTGCACTGTCTTTTCTTAATGGCATAGTATGATTCAAGTTCACTTTATACACATTTTATGTTGTCAACCCTGTGGTCCTACATTTTCTGAGTTCAAAAAGAAAACAAAACAGTGCCAGAGAAACTAAAGCATGACCAATACTCTTGGTCTAGAGCAATGATGAAACAAATGTCAAATTTCACAATCATTCACCCATGTGCCCGATTTTCACAGAGCAAGAAAAACTTGAGAATTTTGTCAAGTAAAATAAAAATGTACGGTGCATCTTTTGGTTTAGAGTTTTACTGAAAACACTTTTAAATGTGGAGATGTTTAAAAACCACCAGAAATCAGATGCGGTGGTGCATATCTCTAGCCCTACATATCCAGGAGGCTGAGTCAGAAGGATAGCTTGAGGCCAGAAATTCAAGTTCAGCTTGGACAAAGTAACAAATTTTTTCTGTCTCCAGAAAAAATTTTAACAAAAATAAAAGCCACTAGAACTAGTTTTATTAAAAAGCATAGGTTGTTTACAATTCCTGGAATTTATTATGAATGAGATTTTTATGAATTCCTGCCAAAATAATCCCTATATTTAAGGCTTTTCCTAATCCATTAAGTGTTGTTTCCTGGAAAAAAAAAAGTTTTCCAAATTAAAATTAATAAAGCATTCTTTAATCAACTGTTAAAGATGGATTGACAAATCAAATTCTAGTGAATATTGAGCATGAATACACAAAGGTCAACTTTAGACGAAGTCTTGGACTTTTAGAAGTTTTGCAACAGAATTTGTAGCATTATAATTATCCATTCCTGTGACCAACCTGCATGTAAGAATCAATGTTTTCCTTTTGTTCCAACATACATTAACACAGCTAACCCATTATTTTTTGTTTTTGCAACATCACGTTTAATTAATTCCTCATTACTTTTTTACAGGCATGACTACATATATAACATTCAATAAAAGAAAGTGTTTACTGTCTGTATTTCTTTTCAGGACATTCGTTATCACTGTGCATTTCTAGACTACTACTGAAAATAATGTCAGAGACATGAAAGGGCTTTAAAAAGTGAACACTGCAGGTGTCAAATACGCTAGGGAAGCCCCAGGGCCAGGCACCATGCAAGCCCTTTTCTTCACTGGGCCCTCAGAATCTGTGTCAGGCTGTTCCGAGCGTTTTAAGTGATAAAATCTTCACTCTGGGTAAAAGAGTGAATTTGAACTTGATCAGAGTTTCACAGTGGGGTGCTCAGTGGGAATTCAGCTCCAGGGGGGCCTCAGCCACTCTGTGAAGGTCCTGCCAGGATGAGGGAAGATCTAAAGAGCCTCGCAGACTAGAAAGCAGACTAGAAAACGGAAAAGCCAGAGGTGGGAATGTGGGGCAGGGCTGGTGCTGACCGCACCCAGGCTCAGTGCACAGAACTCTCCGCTTTGTGCCTCGCTTTCCTCGGGCAGCGCGGCCTCCGGACTGACCCTCCACAGACCCGATGTCCAGCAGCCTAGTGGTGGTGCCGCCCACGTCCGCAAGCATCCTCCCTGCAAATAAGTCGAGCTCCGAGACGGACGCGACCCCGCCCTTGCCCCGCACTTACAGTGGGCGCGGGCATCTTCTCTCGGTGCGGACCTTCGCGGTAAGGATCGCCTTCGCTCTATCAGCGGCAGAAGTGCCTGGGTCAGAGGGAGCACAAGTTCATTATTAATGTCACCGACACAGCAGCGTCCGCGGGACCCCGGGGGCGCGGCTTCCAGCCGGAAGGCCGTGCAGAGTCTGTCTCTTCTCTGACCTCTCCCGGAACAACCCCCGACTCCCTCCGAGGTTCTCGCCGGCCCCCTCCCGGCCTGCCCTTGTAGTCGAACAGCCCGATCCCCTGCAGGGAGCAGGGAAGGCTCACCAGGAACACCAGCGGTGCGTTTGCGCCGGGTCTCCCGGCCGGCGACCTCGGGAGATGCGCCCCGGCTCCGCCCCGCGTCGGCCACGCCCCCTGCCATTGGCCACGCCCTGCCATTGGCCACGCCCCCGGGGCCGGGAAGCGGAGCGGCCCGCGCGCCTGACCCTTGGACACTCGTACCCCCTTGCATTTCGGCTGCGACGCTGGCAGCGCTTGGGGACCCGGGGAGGCATCGCAAAGCCTCTCGCCTTTACCGGAAAGAACCGCTGCACCCGCCCGGCGCACTCGGGAGTCAGGTCTGCCGCCACCACAGCGGGGCCTGGTTCAGTGGCCGCGGAGCCCGGGGCAGGGCGCGCGCAGCCTGCCTCTCCGCGCACCCCGGCTGAGGCCAGTCCCCCACCTCCGGGGACCGCCGGATGCTCCAGCTGCCTTGCCCGCCGCTCCTCGCCCTGCTGGTCTGAGGGGCCCCTGCCTCGGTCCGTCAGCGCCCAGTATTTAAAAACATTTGCCGGGTGCTGGGGTTCACGCCTGTAATCCCTCCGTTTGGGAAGCTGAGACAGGATCGCAGGGTGTTCGCAGCCAGCCTGGGCTACATTCTCAGTTCAAGGGCACCCTTCATGCATTGCGAGATCCTGTCTCAAAAATAAAATCTTTTAAAAATAAAATTAACTTTAAAAAGGCAAGGAAGGGTCCAAGTAGAAAGTACTGTACTTTATAAAACTGTTGGGACTTAAGCCTTGGGACCTCCCCAATGCCTTCAAAAAACCTGGCACACAGTAAGCAGTCCATAAATGAACGGATAGGTCGAATAACCAAACACAAGCCCTTCCTCTGCACTGGGTCCTGAGTCCCTAAGATGAGAACCAGAACCAGTTGTTCAACTCTATATTCCTGTCACTCAGTGCCAGCACTTGGAGTCAGGATGCTAAGGATAAATTGTGGCTCTGCTCCTTGCTAGTTGTAGGATCCATGGTATGATTCCTTCCCTGAGCCTCGGTTTGCTCATCTGTAAATGGGGGTGATGTAAGCATATATTATTCCCCAAAGAACACATGGGATGATGCCTATAAAATGAACAGCTGCATGTCTGGCATATTGTAAATCCTTCATCAGTCCACGTTACTAACATGAAAAGCATGTGCTCCTCAACCTCACATGATACTCACCTGCTGCTTGAGAAGGAGAGTCAGGGGCATCGTTCTAAAATTTCTGCACTTTATATGTGTTATCACTCAGCCGACCCATTGCTAGGTACAGTGAGCTAGTGACTGAGGTCACCCAAACCAGGAGGGAGAGGTTCCATTTTGAGGACACCAGACTTCTGGGTCTCCTCACCCTCTGTTTGCAGATGGGTCCGGATGTCACCTCCTTCCCCCCACCCCGTTTTTGCTCCACATAAAAACAAAACAAAAAGTATGCTGGAGTGTGTGTGGGGGGGGTAATTTTACTGCAAGTATATGTTGTACTAAAGTGTATTTTTTATTTTTTGTGTTTTTTGTTGCTTCTCACAGATCCCAAAGATTAGGTGATTTATCAGGACAAGTTTATTTGGCTCATGGTTCTGGAGACTGGGAAGTCCAATAGTGTGGTACTCGCATCTGCTGGCATCTGGTGAGGGCCTTGTGCTACATCATAATGTGACCAGGGGCATCACATGGCAAGAGGGGCTGGCAAGCTTTCACAACAGAGCCAGCCCTTGGTAATCTGCTGGTGCATGCGTAGAGGAACCCTCAGATGTGTGTAAAGCCATCATCTCCAAAGCTCACCTTTCAAATACAATTAACATCTGACACTGGGGACTCAGTTCCCAACATAGGAAGTTTAGAGGACACATTTAAACAGCAGTCCGCCCCCACAAAAGAAGGTAGACAGGCAAACAGGATCCAATTAGCTATCTGACGCCAAAGCTTCCAGGTTTTTCTGCTCACCACAGCTGTGGAGCCTCACTGGTCGTGTCTTCAAGTTGTATTGTCTCAGCTCTGCCTTCTGAGGAGGATAGATGCTCAGGAGAACCAACTCCCTAAGGAGTGACTGAGAAAGGTAAAAAGTAGCCCGAGGCCAGACTTGAGACCCCAGGGGGAACCAGAGCAGCTGGAGCAGACGGGGTGAGACAGACAGGGCCAGGGCAAGAGGGGCAGGGACAGTGAGTGGGCAGACTGTATTTAGGAGACGTTATCTGTAATGCTTCTCTGCACACAAGAAGCAGAAAGCCTGGATTTTGTGATGACCTCAGGCCCTGATGCCTAATTGCTGCTCTGAACGGGCGCTGCGGGAGCTAGGGAAAAACGTATCCACCAGCCAACTAAATACAGGGTTCCCACGTGTCCAGGCGGTGTGGAGAGGCACTGTGCCAGCTTGAAGTTTGCTTAGATAAGAAAGATCAGGCTTTTATGAAAGAAAAAGGTGAAGTATAACGTCCTTTGGAATCCTCTCTGTCTCTCTCTGAAACCCTTCCAGTCCCGCAGGAGAGGAAACAAATACCGTGGGAAAGTCCAGAAGAGCATTCCAGAATCTTTAACCTGGAAACTGTGCCAGGCTCTCTCAGGTCTAAGTGGCCCGTCTGGGGAACTGGTGACAAGTATTTATTCTGGTCTGGTCAGGAGTCTTTCATTGGACAACTGTGTGGGTCTGGTAAATCTGCCCATCATGCCAGCTGGAGACGCCTGTGACCCCTGTGTGGCTGGTTACCAAGACCCAGCTCCCCGGCTACAGTGCTGGCTGCAGGATGAGGCCGGAGCCTTCTCTCAGAGAGACACATAGTTTTAACTAGGCTGGAGGTCAAGAGGGAAAAACAAAACAAGAAAAGCACTTGTTTCCTGGGAGACAGTTAAGTCTAGAACATTTGTGCCTGCCCTCTCCTACGACATGCAGGAGATTATCTGCAACAGCAGACAATTCAGCAATGGCTCATGGATCAGAGCCCGACTGGCATCTGAGTCCCTCCAATGTTTGGCATCAGTTTTGTCCATCATGAGTACAAAAACTTTTTCCAGAGCCATGCATGGTGTTGCATGCCTGTAATCTCAGCACTGAGGAGGCTGAGGCTGGAGGATCACTACAAGTTGAAGGCCAGCCTGGGCTACACAGCAAGATGCTCTCAAAAATATCAAAACCTGGCTGGGGATTTAGCTCAGAGGCATAAGCACTGCCCTGTAAGCATGCGGTCCTGAGTTTGATCCCTGTACCAAAAAAAAAAATCAAAACCACAAGCCAGGCATGATGGTGCATGCTTATAATTCCAGCACTCCAGAGGCTGAGGCAAGAGGATTGCCACAAGTTCAAGGTCAGTCTGGGTTACAAAGTGAGTTCAAAACCAGTCTGAACCATATAGTGAAACCCTGCCTCAAAAAAGGACGAAAAAAATCCAAAATGTACCAAAACCAAAACAAAAAATACCCCAACTTTCTTCCAATTACAATTTCTTTTATGAATTAATCTATTTAGAGCTGGACTTTTTTTTTTTAATCTGTGATTTTCACATTAGCGTGAGTTTGTGATACATAGTAGTCACTATGGGGTACACTGTGTACCCCACAGGTATGTGTACCTGCCACAGTATCAGGTATGGCGCTGCCCCCTCTCATAGTTTTCCTCATAGTCAGACCAATAAACATCTGAGTTCCTGAAGCACACGGAGCTACTGGGCAACATAGAGGTCTCTGCTCTCCAAGACCATTAGATATGCTAAGATGTAAAGCTGCATATTCAACCACAACAAACAGAAACACCACAAAAAGTAAAATTAAAAAAATTTTTAAATGCTCTTGGAATGGCCAGGTGTGGTGGTGCAGTCCTATAATCCCAGCACTCGGGAGGCTAAAAGAGGGTCACTGTGAGTTCCAGGCCAGCCTGGGTGACATAGTGAGACCGTCTCAAAAGAGAAAGAGAAAAAGAAAAAAAGAAAAAAAGAGAGAGAGAGAGAGAGAGAGAGAGAGAAAGAGAAAGAGAAAGAGAGAGAGAGAGAAAGAAAGAGAAAAAGAGAAAGAAAAAGAGAAAGAAAATGAGAAAGAGAAAGAAAGAGAAAGAGGAGAAAGAAAGGGAAAGGAAAAGGAAAAAAAGAAAAATAAAATTTAAAAATAAAATATAACAAAATAAAATGACATAAAATAAAATAAAATAAAATAAAATAAACATAAAATAAACATAAAATAGACTTGTGTTTTGCAACCTGGCATAGGATAATCACTTGATCCTAGCCAAAAGGCTGAGAAGGGACAACACAGGGTAATGAAAGGCAATCCTTAATTTGCTTGACTTCTCATCCACACGGGTCCACAGTCCTCCCCGCCTCTCTCCTGCCCAGCTTATGCTGATGAGGACATCAGCACTGACAGTGGCCCTCGAGTACAGACCTCCGCTCTCAGCCCGCCCACACCAACCGCCATGCGCGCCCAGCCCCAGTTAAGCTGGGGAGAAAGCAGCTTTAACTGGGAAGAAACCTCTCCACTGGAAGGCAACACAGGGTGCATCTCAGGTATGAGTTCAGCGCCACCTCTCCACCGCCTCCGAGGTCACCAGAGAGGGGACTTTTCAGCAGCTTCACTTCCAGCCCTCACCACCTCCAAAGAGGAACGTTTGAGCCCATGGCTCCAGGTGGACATTGCTACCAGCAGGACCTCGGAGACAGCCACCCCCTCAAGTTCAATGCCCTTGCCAAGCCCCCTTGCCTTTCAAAGATCTGCCCACGATAAAGAACAAAACCACACATATCGTGTTGTGATCTTTATTCCATTAAATGATCTTACAAGTGAAACAGAAACATGCTTTTAACATACTGCAGCATAATCACATCCCACTGCATCTTTAAAAAACTATATTAAAATTCAAAGCTATTCAAAGGCAAAGGTATAGCAGAAAACATTTTTCCAACCTTTTGTTAAGAAAACTGAAAGAAAACCCAGGAAAATATGTATTTGTTCGAGATTTAACTCCTTTAAGGCTTATATCATGATAGCATTTATTCATCTGAGTTAGAAAGCTTTGGGAATCAGTATAACCTCCCCTTGGATGGAAAAGCAGTATTTAGCCTGGTGCATGAAATTCCTTCCCAAATAAAAATTTTTTTCACAACTTTTCTGCCTCTAAATCTATCTTGAAAAGTACCTGTTAGAGTGTACTTAGGGTACTAATTAGCCAAGTTACAGTCTTGTCTTTCCTTTTTGTTCACCACATTTGTGGTTGAAGGTTTTCTCTGTGGGGAAGATTTAGAGATCTGAGTCACAGTACTTAATTTGGCTTCTTAAAAGAAAAACAGCTATCAAAATTTCTTTTCCTTAAAACCCTAATTACATCTGCTAATAAACAATACCTGCTATATTCCTTTTCTCCAGAAGGCACCATGACAGTTTTGTTTTTAGGAGCTCAGACAATCCTCAGGATCAAAGGCACCATTATTACTCTGACCACAGTGAACAGGTGGTGGTCTCACCTACACAGACCGCCCCGCCTGAATCTCAGGTAAAAGCTGTCCACTCGCCTCAGACAACACTGAATGGCACTCTCCCACTGCTAACTCCCATCTCCTGGAGTCGCTGTCCCTCTGCTGTCTCTGAATCACCTACAATGACATTTATAAAAGTGAAGATTTCAGGGTCCCAGCCCAGACCACCTGAGACAAGCTCTGGGAATCTGAATTTTTGAACAAACCTCCTAGATAAGCCTAATGTACTCCAAGGTAAATAAATGGAAATTACTGCCCGAAGTGTGACTACAGTACAACCTATCGTGAGGACACTTATTCAGTTGCAAAGGTCTTTTATCATGAGATTTTAAAAAGTTAACCACACAGGGTCAGGGATATAACTCAGTGCCTGCCCAGCAAGCATGAGGTCAAGAATTCCTTTCCTGGTACCAAAACACAAAGTTAACCTAATATAGCTTCACAACTGAACCTTATCTTCATATTTCTTATCCATAATAAAGTTTTATTGGATCATGTTGGCTTCTTTCAACAGAAACATTAAATCATCCAAAATTATATCCAATAGTTCTAAAGAAACAAACACAACAGCCAAGGGTAGTGGTACATTCCTGTAATATCAGCACTTGGGAGGCTGAGGCAGGAGAATGGCCACAAGTTGGAGGTTAGCCTGGGCTAGATAGTGAGACCCTGCCAAGAAAGAAAGAAAGAGAAGAGAAAAGGAAAGGAAAGTAGTGTCATGATGACTTCTATGTAAGTTCCATCATTTTTTAAATTAAATCCTAGGAAAACAAATTCTTTCATCTTTTGCCAGGGATGAAATCAAACTACTTCTCTGTAATTCATATTTACATACCAAATTTACCCAACCCAAGGTACCAAATGTGTAAGTCAGGTAGAATACTGTGTGTGACCTGCTAGAGAAACTGTAGGCACAAGGCAGTGTTTTTATTTATTTGCCCAAAGTAAGAGAAAAAGGAGAACAGGAGTAAAACAGAGGCAATATTTGTTGGCATTTTACCAAGTATAAAGGTGTCAAAACATAAATCTCCATGGGCCAGGCACGGTAACATATGGCTGTAATCCCAGCACTCAGGTGGCTGAGGCAGGAGGATTGCTGTGAGTTCAAGGCCAGTCTGAAGTACACAGCAAGACCCTGTCTACTAAAATAAAAAAATTTTTAAAAAACATGAACAAACAGAATTTTTGGCAAATTGCTTTTAAAAAATGACCATAGCTGGGTATGGTGGCGCGCGCTGTAATGCCAGCACTTGGAGGCTGAGGCAAAAGGACTGTTGCAAGTCTGAGGCCAGCCTGGGCTACAGAGTGAGTTCAAGGTCAGTGTGAACCACACAGCGAGACTCTGTCACAAAAAAAAAAGAAAAAAAAATCCTAAAGATACTTGATCGTAACTTGGTAGTTTGTCCTCACCATCTATAAGCCTCATCTAGAGAGCGTTCTCAGAGAAAGGATAAAAACTTTTCATTTTATTATTTTTACCATAAGAAAAAAAATTAGAAGTACTTTTTTAAAAACTTGTCAATTTTTTTTTTTTTTTGGAAACAAGGTTTCACTATACAGTTCAGGCTGGCCTTGAACTCACTTTGTAAGCCCAGGGTGGCCTCAAACTTGCAGGGATCCTCCTGCCTCAGCCTCCCGAGTGCTGAGATTACAGAGATGTACATCTGGCTAACTTCTCTTAAAAAATTATCTTACTGGGAAAAAAAATTTTTTTAAATTTTTTTATTTTTGGTACTGGGGATCGAACTCATGACCTCACATTTGCCAAGCAGCACTTACGCCATTCAGCTAAACCCCTGGCCCTGGAAATTTTTTTAAATCTCCATGTATGTGAATATAAGTGTGTTCCATATATTGCTGAGTCTGACTGTGCAAATCAACAATGTGTGCATGGAAGGTCTCCTGCAACTGCCAGTGCAGCGAGCATCTGCAGTCTGACTCCTACACAACGTCCCCGACCACAAAGAGGAGGCTGGAGAATGTAACAGGCAAAATACTCTTCATAACCTGTGAATAAATCTCCCCAGGACTATCTACAGCCAGTAATGAGAGGGCATTTTTCACTGGAAAAGCTGATATAAAATTATCTAACTACTATGAAAACAGAAAAGAGGCCAGAGAACTTTATAACCACTTTTCAGAGGCACAGTAGGTCATAAAGACAAGAAAGCCCCGGAATATAGCTCAGCGGCACAGTGCCTGCCTGGAAGCACAAGGTTGTGAATTCAATTCCCAGTACCAAAAAAAAATAAAATAAAATAAACCCACATAAAGGGGTAAGCTTCCCTGGAGTCATTAATCAAGCTTATACCTTTATAAAGCAAGAACAGAAATGGTTAACACCATCCTAAAACTACTGAATCATAAGTTCACTTTCTTTAAACACCTAACACTTTCATTTTAGGATGAAATTTAGTTACAACATCTATTCTTGTGGAAACATTTTAGACAATTATTCTGAAACCCATAAATTTACTTACAAAATGTCTTCAAAACTAAGTAGGTCAGTATCTGTGCAGGTTGTCAGTAAGAAGGGACCTTCACAGAGACGAGAAGTCACTTGACAAGGCACCAACATTCTAAAAGCAAGTTTCAGTTCATTAGCTCAAAGCCTGGCTTCGCTCATAAGCAAGTAAAGTTTCTAAAACAAGTTGAAACTTTTCTAAATGTAACAAAAAGTGAATAAAATATCAGGCACTTTAGGGAGATAAACAGGAAAATACATAAAATGCTTAGAATTAATTCAGGACTTACAAAATACTTGAATGGTAAAGTGTTAGTCAAAAGAAAATTCTCTGAGAAACAGATTAAATGCTAGAAGAGACTTTCTTTTTCCTACCTTCTATTCATATTTCATGTATATGAAATTCATATACAGATTTTGCCTAAGCCCTCTTATTTCCCTCTCACAACAATATTCAAATTATTTCAAAACAAAAAGGCTCAGGTACCTGAATATGTATATAAATACTGGCAGGCAAATTTCAAGAAGTTTCAAAATTCATAAGAACTCACCATTACAAATCAAAGGAAAAAGCAACTAACATACAATTTTTTAATCAATAATCATAGTAAATTTTTTCAAAAAGAATTTTTAGATGTTTCTGGATATTGTCTATATTTGGGTAAGGCACTGGTCCTTCCTAAACCAAAGTTGTTTTAAAGCTACCAGATTGGTAAAAAGTAAATCTAAAGGAAGAGTTAAACAATTTTAGTTTCATTAAGAACATCAGTGCATAGAGAATAAAAATACAGTTTTAGCAGGGAACTTAAGTGGACTATTTACTAACTAGTGGTAAGCCACATGAAATAAGACATTAATCAAAGGCAATAGTATCTGGTGATGTGTTTTCTCTAACCCTTAGTAAAGTCTTGTACTTACACAGAACTCTCAAAAACAAAAGCTGTCAAATGGCAAATTGTGAGAGTTGTAACATATAAACATAAAGAAACCCATGGTGGCTCTGACAGAGGCACAAGTTCAAGTGACTTATTAGAGGTCACAGGTTCATTCAAATTCAGTTTGTTCTTTAACATATTCCTTCCTTCCATTACGAGCCACTCTGGCTTTCCAAGGCAAATTTGCCTCTTTTCTGAAAAGAAGCTATAGTAATCAAAAAAAAAAAAGGGGGGGAGAGAGAGAGAAAGACAGACAGACAGACAGACAAGAGACCAGATTCAATAAAACTGCCATCAATCAAGTAAAAGACCTTACATTCCAGAGTACAGTACATTAACACACAATTTTCCCACAGTCCATGACAAACAGAATACCAACATTCCAAATAAGATCTTTAAGGTATAATGGTATCATTTCAGTTAATCTTTAGTTTTGAAGTTTCCCCAAGTTTTGTAAACTTTTAAAAAAGAAATTAAGAGGAACGGATAAGAGAACTGGCAAGTTTCACCTCTAATCAGCATATTTCATCAGGTTATTCTCCAGCCCTTCCCGTTAGGGCCACGAAAAGCATAGATTTCATTTGAAAAGGCACTAAGTGGCACATAAGAGACTTAAAAGCTGCATTTCTGTTTTTCCTTTCACTTTTTCACCCATAAAGTGCACAAAGCAGAGCGTAATAAGGAAACAGACCTAAGTTTGGATCTAACAGCGAAGAAAAGGAACGCTTCCAACAGAAATGGAAGCACGTTTAAGAATGTGAAGCCACGGAAGAGGTCAGCTCGTTTATTACAGTGTCCTGCCGCGGCAGCTCTCCCTGGATGGTCTCAGGTCCGCCGCTCCTCTAGACCTCGACCTGTGGCCGTGGCAGAAGCGGAGGTTCTAGGGGCTGGTCAGGCTCTCGCTGGATCCTCACTTTACGGCTACTGAGCTTTCTTATCTGTAGGAGATCGCCCAACAACCGCATCCCTCACAGCAGCCTGAGTAGAGTTGCCGATGTGCGAAGAAGCCTGCAAAAGTCCATTTAATAAACACGTAAGCTAATAAAATACAATACAGTACCAAGAGAGTAAGTCCCTGCAGATAAACTTTCAAATGCAGAACCTCTGGCTCCATCATAGGTGTGTTACGGAAAGCAAGGGAGTAAGAACCTGGGCAGAGGAAGGCTGGGGCACGGCTCAGCCCGTCACAGGACACAAACCCTGTCACTGGGAGCAGAGTGGGGAAGCTCCCTGGCTCCACAGGATGCTGACCCAACTGGTCTGCTCATGTTACTCAGAAAAAGAAACTAGTATCAAACATCTGTAAATCTACAGATCATGTCAATGTCAACAGCCATTGGCTTTTTGGAAAATGTTAAATGAAGGATGCCACACATTTGCTAATCCAACACTAGAACATTTTACAAACTACACGTTTTTTACAAAGCTTTTGATTTTTCAGTGAAACAAACTAATCCTGGGGCAGAGATAGGGAGAATCACATAGGAACGGTGCCTGAAAGACACATAATTAAAGTTTCCTGTGAGAAAGACAATGCCTGAGATAGACTGTTTTGCAATAAAGGGCCACTTTTAGGCATGGAAAAAATACTAGGAAGAAATACTAATATCCTGAAGAATAAAATGTAAAGCCCATAGGAAAAAAAAAATGAACAAGCTTTTCATGGCTTTTTTTTTGCAATGAAATTCTTCCAAACTGATGTGCTGTATTTTACACCAGAAGCACAAACACCTATCATCAACCCAACCTCCCTCAGCCCGTACCACTTACCTGCTCTAACACATATGCTGCGCCAGAATCAATAGCTCCGCCCAGCTCACGGTACTGACCGGAATACCTGATGTACCCCCAGGTGAGCAGCGCTATTAACAGCAGTCCAACCATGCAGTTGAACAGCTGGGCCACAACCTCAAGGCCCACAAAGCCAGTGAGGCCAGAGGCTATATACAAAACCACGATGCCCGTGAACAGCACTGCAGGGGTTCGGAAGGTGCTGAAGACATTCTTGCTGCCATTGTGCTTGCAGAAGTTTTCATAGAGTTCCTTGATTTCCTCCTCCAGCTCTTGCTGATAACGAAAACTGAAATCCTTCCCACCCATCTTCTTGGTCTTCTTAAATTGGTCCAGAGCAAGCTGTCTGAATTCACAGTGCTTCTCCTCTAAAATGTCTGGAGACAAGTAAGGCTTCTCCCCACCACAAACCTAGGAAGAATAAAGACATGTTAGGCTGAAAATCTCTTTAAGAGCAAGTACCAAATAAAACAAAAAAAAGACACAGAAAATTTTTTACCAGGGTAATATTAATCTGAAAGAGTGACACTATAAGGAAGCTTGGATAGAAATGGTAATAACTAGAAGACCCCAACTACCACGATGACCTGAAACAGCTTTGCGGCATCATCATCAGAAGGTACAGTAGTGAGGACCAAGTCTGGAGTTCTGATCCTAGTGACAGGGCTCAGGGTACAGACACTGCAGGAAAAGGCGCACGGCCACCTACCTCTTCCATGTTGTTGTAATAAACATCCTTGGCAGAGGCTGCAGCTGCTAAATTGTTGGCTTCAGCGGTGGCCTTTTAAGAAAGTAAAGTGTCAACTATAAATTCTTCTCTTGTAACATTCTCCTGTAAATAACCAAGTAAAAACCTTCTCTCACCCCAATCTCTACTGTCCCTTCTCTGCTAGCCTACTGCTATTTTGTAGGTTTCCTTACAGTTCAACTAATGAAATAAAATATACTTTTTCTGCCAAATTTTCTACCTTACATCTACCTACTCTTAGATCTAAGAATTTTTAGCATAAATTACACCCTCAAAAATCAAGGGAGAGGGGCCAGGGGTTTAGCTCAGCAGCGTAGGCATCTGCCTGGCAAGCACATGATTGTTAAGTTTGATCCCTGGTAAAAAAAAAAAAAAAAAAAAAAATCAAGGGATATATAATTTTCTTCCCTTTAATTTATAATGTAAGACAATGATAGAAGGTATGGGCTGCAGCAGACCATTTGCCTAGCACATTCAAGGCCTTGCGTTTCATTCCCCAATACCACAAAAATATTTTTTGTTTTTTAAAAAGAAGATTGAAGCCAGATGCAGCAATGCTTGTAATCCCAGAACTGGGGAGACTGAGGCAGGAAAATCACAAGTTCAGGGCCCCTTGGGCTGCACAGTGAGTCAGAGGACAGCCTGGACTATAGGAGGCTCAGTCACAAGTCAAATGAGAAACTGCGAAACAGTAAAACCTTAGATTGCAGGTAACTTGCTCAGCAAAGGTTAGGCAAGACAAGCAAATGTCTCTAATAAATACAAATTTGATAAACAAGTGATGTCTTGCAATATAAGTAGCATGTGATGCTGGCACCACCAGAAAACAGCTGGGCCTGAGCTTCTTCCCTCCCCCCACCTCCTCCGGGATTGCGGACAGTTATCTCCCAACACCGAGGCGTTACGGAAATCTCATCTGCAGAAAAGGAGAAGAAAAAGCCAGAGGACTCCCTCGCTTCAAATGAGATCAGGGAGATGTGTAAGATGTGGCAAACAGTGCAGCATGCTGGAGAAAAAACCCTTGAATAAGGCTGCAGAAATGCAAGTGATGAACCTGTTTAATGACAGTGCAATCTCACATTTCCACAAAATTCTCAAAAGAAGGCAAAAGCAAAGTGTCATCGGTAAGTTCCTTGTTAAAGCTGCACAAAAAGAAAGATTCCACTGAGCCAATACACAGCAGTGATTCCCTTAGTGATGGTGAAATTCATCCGACACAATAACCCTCCTCTCTCATCTCCCTCACATCAGCCATGTGCAGTTTCATCTGTTTTTTCTTTTTATTTTGTATTTTCTTTATTAGTTTGTATTTTATTACAGTATTGCAAATCACTTGTATATAAATATTTTTCGGTTGTAGAATGAATCATCTGAGTTTCCATTATGTCTCACAGGGAAATTCACTTTGAAACAAGTGCTCTGGATTACAAGCATGTTTCTGGAACAAATTATGCTCACACCCTGGCGTCTGGGGACCTGCACCATGCGGCGACCTGGGGTGCCAGGAGAACAAGGAATTCCTCCCCTCTCTGGTGGGCAGCTGTGAGCAGTGGCAGGCTTCAGCGGCCTACAAGAGAGAGACCCTGATGTCTCGGGACCTGCACCATGCAGTGACCTGGGGGGCTGTGAGAACAAGGAACTCCTCCCCTCTCTGGTGAGGGGCTGTGAGCCTGCCAGCGCGCGGGCTGAGAATCAAACATCTCATGTCATCCCGTCCCCCGTCCCGTGTCTCCCCCCACCTCCCCACTTAGCAAATGGGAGCCAGTGAACTGGACATCTTCTGAAAGAATGGCTATGTTGTTTTGTATGAACTCTCCATATACAAAGATATGGACAACCATTTGGAAGAAAACAAGAGACAATATGATAAGATAGTGAAGATCTTTGGTTGTCTAGCTTTGAGATTTATGCTATTTTATGTCCAGTTTTGTTATGTTAAATTTTACCCCCTTTAAAATTAAAAATAGATAAATAAAATAAAGGTATCCTTTTTGCAAGGAAAAACAATAAATTATGGTCACAAATCAAGATTTTACTGTAGATGCAAAGAAAACTTACCTTTATAATGTGAGTCTCAGGATCTAGCTACCTTTATGAAAATGTTTTGCTACTAAAGATACCAATAGTTGAGGTTAGGTACACTGGGATATACCTGTAATTTTAGATCCTCAGAAGGCTGAGGCAGGAAAATCATGAGTTTGAGGCTAGCCTGGGCAACTAAGCAAGGCTTTGCCTCAAAAAACGAAGTATCTAGGAAAAGGCTCAGAGATGGGCTTACCAAGTAGACACCATGAGGAAGGTTTATTCTTTTGCACAGCCCATAAAGAAATTTATGGACAAGAAGTCATCCCTGAAATTAAACAGTAGCAGAAATACTCAAGGAATACTGCAGGGAATCTGATCCCTTTATGAATCTTGTGATAAATGAATGTGTGGGATAGCAACTAACAGCTAACTAAACAATACTGGACTGGTGGTAATACAAGGAATTAACATCATCATATTGGAAGCCTTGGGATGAGTTAAATAATGGCTGTCTGACAGAGAAATCAATGTCCCCTCTTCAAAGGGCAGTCCCACGGTCACTGAAAATTTTTCATGGACATTTTCCCATTAAACTGTTTTAATTTTTTTCTTTGGTTTTATAAGACAGGGTTTTGCATGTAGTTCAGGCTGGCCCTGAACTATGTAGCCCAGGCTGGTCTCAAACTTGCAGTGATCCTACCTCAGCCTTCCAAGTGCTGGGATTATAGCCATGCACCACCATGCCTGGCTTAAAATTGTTTTGCTAAACAAACTTTTGAAATAGTCAAAGTGGGCCTTGGGATGTAGCTCAGTGGCAGAGTACCCCATGATTCTATACCTAGTACTGCAGAAAAAAAAAAAAAATACAAATCCTATTTGGCAGTAAAAAAAATTGGCAGGGGGGGAGGGGGACTGGGAATCGAACTCAAGACCTTGCCCTTGCCAAGTAGGCACTGTGCCACTGAGCTATATCCCCAGCCCAGTAAATGCTCTCCTGTTCAGCATATGAAAGTCAGAAATTATGTTTGAAGCAAATAACATCTTCCAGCTGAAAATAAAAAACCAAAAGTCTAAGTAGGTCACTTGGGACTTGCTCTACTAAAGTAGCTAGAGATAACCAGAAGTTCCTTATTTAACACAGTGGCTACCCGTCACCTAGGTTCAAGCCTAGTGAGGGAGACTGTTCTGTTGTAACTAACCACTGTGAGCACAGACAAGAAAAGCAGAAGGCAGCTACACTGAGATAAATGTGCCACAACTCCAGAGACCTCCAGATAATGGGCTAGAAGAACAATCTCATTTTTTTTCTTATATATTTCAGGCTTATCTTAAACTATGTAGTCCAGGCTGGAACTCATGGCAATCCTCCAGCTTCAGCCTCCCAAATGCTAGGATTACTCTTACTCTCTTCTTACAAGACTCTGTTTTACCATATGTGAGTGAACTCAAGCAATTAAAGGGTGTCATTTAGGATCACAGCACTAATTTACCTGCAGCATGGATTTGGGATGAGGCAGATCTTCTCCTTGATAAATTTTAATATATGCCTTTAGAATACAAACACAAAAATGATTATGAAAAATGCCATTCTGTCATATTTAACTCACACTTTAACTTTTGGAAACAGGAACCATACAACTGCACTTTCCTAAAGACCTATATCAATAACTAGGAATTAGCAAACACACAACACACCTTTGAGTGCATGTTAGCATTTTTAGTTACCTAAAAATGTCAAGCAGCACAAGCCTACAAAGGCGAGGGTTCCCGACAGACTTCCCATGCACACTGGCCTCACCACGACCTGTGGGCAGAGGCCATCCACTTGGAGGCAGCCGTGTCCCATCTAGGTGCCGTCTCCTACTCACAGCAACTTCCTAACCATCTCCTGTCCACACCATCTTCCGTGAAGGACAATCTTCCTTTAGCCACAAGGGTGAAGCCTCACCCTTCTGAGAGAGTGAAAGAACATCTGTTTGGTTCTTAGACCCACACTGCCATCCAGTGGCCCATTCCGGAACAACACTGAGGTCTCAAAATACCTCTCAGTAAATGTGTTAAGTTCCAATAAATTGAAATTGGGGGGAGTTTACAAGCTAGATCGGCTTCATGAAAAATCAAACCATTTAATATTAAAATCCATATTTACCTTAAAATATTCCAACAGTCCCCGGCAGGTGACCTTTGAGCCGTTGATCTCCTTTTCCATTAACTTAGATGGGTTTAATACATATGGTATCAGTGCCTCCAACTGCTCTTTGAAATCACCAGCAATATCTGCTCAAAGAAAGCAAGAAACAAGCCAAACAGTCTTACCAACCAAGGTAAGCGCCAAACACAATCTTCACACACTACCCAGTTACTTCAACTGTTATGTACAATAAACTGCGAAAAGTGCAACTACACTAACACGTTTGAGACCCTGGCTATGACCAGGCTGCTGATAGATCTTTGTCCTAATGCACCTTTATTGGTCTCCTTCCCGCTTGCTGTAGAAAGCTGGGTTCAGAATGTGCAAAATATCCTTACCTTGGCACTCACCCTGAGATATTCAGTCTACTGCTGAGCCTTTCAAGAAATTCGACTTTTTGAAGAATGTCATTGGGGGGGGGGGGGGGAAA
>PVJX010017072.1:0-39108 GCA_004027295.1 Dolichotis patagonum | reverse complement strand
GGGGCCTGAGGGGTTGAGTAGATGTCAGCACAGATCACTTCTCTCATTGCAGTGCCAGGGAGGGGCGTGTTGCAGACTCATCCATTTCCTCTCCATTAGCTTAGACTCTTTTCCTAGGGCTAATAATTCTCATTAAAACCCACTGCACATTTCTAGTATATTAAAATATATTTGATTTTATGCTATGCATGTCTGCAAAAGCTGAGAGCAAACCCACGCTGAACAACTCTGAACCAATGATACAGTTTTACATTCACACAGTTTGCAGGAAATAAAATTCGGAGGAGTTCAGCCTGACTTATCCAGCCCTAGAGAATAGACATGTTCCAGAAATATCCCCACGCTGCAAGCCCTCCTCCCAGCTCTCCAAATTGCCTCAGTGTCTATTTACCACTCAGGAGCAGCTCGGCCTGCTGATACCTCCAGGGCTGGAGAGGCAGGAGGAGCAGGTGCTGGTGTGGGCAGAGGGCAGGGCCCTCCCTCCATCCTGGCAAGGGCTTTCTAGGTCTAATACACTGGATTTGGGGGCCAGTCTTCCTTAATGACAGTTGAAGAAATGCTGAGGTAGATGCTGCATTAGCGATTGGGAGGTGATTAGTATTTGTGGAAATGTTTGGATGCAATGCAGAATTAATGTTTCACATGAGATTTACCTACCTAAATATTTTGCTAAATATTTTGACAGAGTTGTGAAAGTAACTGTGAGGACCACTCCATCTGGCTCCCCTTGCTTATTGCCTGAATATTTACACTAATGCTGTGGAAATTTCACCAGTTCTAGAGTTAATGTACAGAAAAATTCTGTCTTTTTGGCCAAAGTCAGAGCAACTTTTTGTTGTGTGGATTGGAGATAAGGAGGAGAGACAAAGCACATGTGGGCCCCCAAAGATTCCTTTCCCTGTTTTGACACCCAGGACTGAAGCCATTCCACATCCACCCAAGTAGTAGAAAACCTCGACTCTGCGGGAGCGTGCGGCTGTTGCTGCGAGTTGCTGATGCGCCTGGGGATGTGGGGTAGTGAACGGCTGTGCTCTAGAGCAGGCTTGGGTGGATGTTAGAAGGGAGGATACAAGCTGCAGGTGATATCATTTGCACATAAAGAACTTCAGTTCCATAGTGGTCTGAGGAAATACATAGAGTTTTTTTTTTGGAATGTGCACAGACTCTGTAAAAAGTGCAGTAGTCAGCAAAAGATTCCTGCAGCAGAGCAATTTTAAACATTTTGGGAATGTTTGAAAAGTGGGAGTCTGGCTTGGTGGTTCCAAGCACTGAGGCTAGGCAAGGCTGCCCTCATGTCCACTGCCAGCTCTCTCCTGGGTTCTCATGCTGTATCTCCCACTGAGATCTCAGCTCAGAACCCCCTTCTTTGTCAAGCAGCACTCCTCCCACGTCCTCTGGTCACCAGAGTTTTCTTTCTTGCAGTGGATACTGAGGTCTGCACACTCTTATCTGTAGTTCTTAAACCTCAACTTGTAAAAAATAGAAGTTTTCAGGTTTTGGTACTAAAATTCACTAGGTGCAAAATCTTGCCTGAATTGGAACAAGGGTGTTGTCACTTTATTCCTTTTATGTTTTGCTGCAGAAAGGTGATGTGACTGATCGTGGGTGATATCCCAGACCCTTCTTAGAACAGAGCTTCACCTTGCCAAGTGTTTTGATGAGGAGATGGTGGGCCTGGTCTTGCTTCAGTTGCCTGGAGTATTCCTGTGCTTTGTTGACAGGTTTGTGTTTCGTGGAGTCTGCATTTCCATCTTTTTTGACCAAGGCCTCAAATAGGTCACAGCCTTAAGCATGAAGAATCTTGGTTTTGACAGATTGTTATTTACAGAGATCCACTAAGAGGTTCCTCATGTATGTGTGTCACTGGCAATCATTGCTTGGGGGAGGATGACAGGGCAGGGGGGCTGGCTTTGATGTGGGGAGCCTGGACAAGGTGGGTGCACAAGGTGTGTGAAATAGTGCTCTGCCCGTGCTTATGGGTGGAGGTGAGCAGGGAGGTGGATTTGCCAGCAAATGGGAGAGTGGGTAGGTAAAGGTCCTGGGGACAAGACGCTGCCTGCCCCCTGCCCGGTCTCAGCACTGCGTGAGTTCTCTGAAATTTGGATAGAGTGGGAGCAAGAGACCTCTAATTTATGGATACAAGCATTCTGTGATTGTATGAAATGGGCAGGGTCCTTAGAGAAAATTAGAAAATCCACTTCCTGCACGTCTTGTTTTGTGAATGAGAAATCACGTTGGCTGATTAAACTAATGAAGTGAAAGAGGACCTCATTTATTTCTAATCCCCAAAGTTTTATCCCCCTCCTTATCAGGCATTGATTTATTTTTAGTCATGATTTTACCAGCCAAGGTATCAAGGCAGTTCCTGTTGACTTATTTTGAGCCAGAAATGAGCTAGTAAAGCTGGGCATCCAGGAAGACGGGGGGATCTCATGCCTAATGTGATGTTGGACCCCAGTTCTGTGTGTGGAAGGACAAGGCCTCAAAGAACTTGGTTAAGGTTGGACATGCATCAGTGGACATGTCTCTAGAATGTTCATGGAGAGCGCCAGGTAGCTAGCAAAAAGAAGCAAAACAACCAAAGCATGCAAAGCAGAGCAAACCAGTCCTATTCCCTCCCTCCAAGGTCATGAGGTGTGGGAGATGCAGCATAACCAATGGCCCACTAGATGGCACTGCGGATCCACACTTGCAAGACCCAAAGGCTGTCTCTATGGGAATGAGTGAACAAATTTATGGGGAAACCTGGCCTTGTCTCCCTGGGGTGTGTGTGTGTGTGTGTGTGTGTGTGCCCGCGCGTGCTTGCGTGCACGTAAGAAGGCGTTGTTGAGTGTTCAAAAAGTCTGTTTTGCGCAGCCGGGACTGCAGATTTGCAGCTGTCAAGAGATAGAGAGTCCATCAAGGCAACATTATCATACAGTACAAGGCCAAAAGCAACAGAAGAGCGGTGAAATCACTGCTCCTAATACAATAACAAACTGCTGTCGCCTGGCTTTTGGACAAGGGTGTTCTCTAATTCGTGGGGCTAGGAAACAGGGACCAGAGGCAAGCTGGGAGTCAGGGGAGGGGCTGCAGACTCCAGGTGCTTTATGCACATTATCACCGCAGTGACTCAGCCTGGAGGAGCTGGGGTTGCTTGAACCGTGAGTGCGTCAGGACTATAGTGCTGGAAAATATTAAATATGCCCAGAGATTGAGTTTTATGTGTTTATGTGTTATGAGTTTGATGGTGGCTCTCTTGGAGGAGGGTAGGCCACTCTCCATATAAAATGTGCTTCCAGGATGTGATTCTGCCGGCCCCTGTGAGCAGATCAAAAGCCCAGCTCTCTGCTTCCTCTTGCTCCTGCTCCCCACTCCGTGGAGCCCTCCATGTTCTTACGTTGTTGCCCTCACTTCTTGTATTCTTGGTGCAGGTAAGAGGGCGGCTCTTACACCTGTAGGAGTTCTGGGGTGCCTTGCTGTGCTGGTGGAGATGTACTCTGTGTGGGTTCCAGACCCAAATCAGCCGGACATCTGCCAGTGAACAGGGTACAGCCGGGAAGGGCTTGTTTCAATGTAAACTTTGTCTTCTCAAGAATTCTGGAGCTGCACCATTTTTTGATTATAGTTTTCATGGAGAGGAAAAAAAGAAAAGAATAAAAAATGGACCTGAGAAATATTTTTCAGAGCTCTGTAGCAATATGCTCACTATTGAAGCTCTGGATAGCTGTTTTATAAATATTAGCTGGGTAGTCAATATCACCTAGACTGCTTCAAAAATTGAAAATATTTTGAAATAACTTCAGACTTAGAGAAAAACTGCATACTACAAACTATTCTCACATAGCCTTCACTCATTGTGCCCCAAGTTCACTATTGATTTCATGATACAGATATATACTTCTTCAAATACTTTTGATAATAAATTACAGGTACGATTTCTTAAATCTTTAAAGATTTCAGAATTTCCAAAAAACAAGAAAATCCTCTCACATAACCATGGTTATTTCTTGAATGGTCAGTAGGGTTGCTGATGCAAATATGGACAAACCCAGACATACCTGGATTCATCTCCCAAACCTGCTGGCTAGATCCTAACGTGGGAGCTGGGGAATGCTGCTTCAAGCAGCAGATTTCACCGTAAGATATCAGGATGTAAATCCTTCTTTGGGGGAAGCGATCAAGAGATAGAGGTGGGGGGGGAGGGGAAGGGGATGAAGAAAAGGAATTAGGATGTGTTATGTGTATGTACCGATTCTCCACAAGGAATGTTAACATTATCACAAATGTGTACTTATAAAAAGAAATGGGAAAAAATGTGGATCATAATTTGAGTCTCTGAAAGTTAGTATTAAGGCAAGTGAGATAATATACGAAAAAGCCTTATCCACCTAAGACATCGCCAATAAAGCTGTGTCTCACTTGCGGGGGGATTCTTTCATACAAGATACTGAAAAGAGTCCTGTTTTCTTAGATTTACACTACAGCGTGGCTTAGGTGAACTTTAGAGTCTGTTTGTGACTTCAACTGTTTTTAACCGTTGTAAACACCTAAGAGGTCTCTATAGCTTTCTTGAAATATTAAATTATTTTGAGGTAGTTATGGGTTTGCGTAAGATAGAAAAAGCTTATGTACCCTCTACCATTATCCGCAGTGGTAACATCCTGCAGAACTAGACCATAGTACCACAGCCGGCAAACCAGCATTGACAGAGTCAGGATGCAGGACGTTTCTATCCCCAGGAAATCCTTCCTGTTGGCGTTTTATAATGGACTCCCCTCCTTCACCTGGGGAGCCACTGATCTGGTCTCCAGTTCTGTAATCTTGTCATTTCGTAAGTGCTGTGTAAGTGCGATTATATAGTATGTAACCTTTGGGGTTCGCTTCTACACTTGTGTTCTCCAGAGACTCTTACAGTTTTTTTTTAAAAATTATCATGATTGAGCAGGATTCTATAGCATCATTGTACTACCATTTACAGCTTTCTTCCAAGAGCTTCATTTACGTGAATTTGATTTAGTTTGACATAGTATTATGATGCAGAGACTTTTTTGGCTCTGAAGGTAGTCAGTTCTGTTTCCACCAAAAATGTAACATCTGAGAGAAAAGTTCCTTATGAAAACTTATCATAGTAATCAGAGATCAAAAATTCCAAGATTGTATTGTTTTCAAATAAGGAGATAACTGAAAGCAGAAAAAAAATATTCTTAACATACAAGTTTGCCAGACATGGTTGCACAGGTCTGCGATCCCAGGATTTGGGACATTGAGGTTGGGGAACACTGTGAGTTCGAGGCCAGCCTGAACTGCATAGTAAAATCCTGTATCAAAAAGACAAAAAATAAAAAGAGACATTATTGAAACATGAAAATTGCCACACAGTGTTGGGACATCATTCCAGAGTGGCTTCTCTAGCAGTGTATCGTACTGGTACATGGTTTTGCAAAATTCTCAATTCTGTAACAGTAATAAAAAACAGAAACAATGGATTATTTGATGAATTCTGCTAACCAGTCTTGAGTTTTGCATATTTTATTTACATTTACACTTTGCGTTTCCTTCAATTAGAAGGTTCGAACTAGAAAAGACTCCCTCAACCCCCAAGTGTAAGTGGCTAAAAAGGAATCTCTGAAAAGCTATAAATAATCATGAAAAAGTTCAAGTTTTACCACTACAGAGTATTCAACACGTTGCTGAGTAAATGCAACATTTGTAAGTAAACATTTGGCTTTGCCACATCCTTAGAAAGTTTGCATGTTTAAGTTGACCCCCATACTTTCTTTTACAAAACACAGTCTCATAGAGAAATGGGAGATGACTTTATATTTGGCTGTCAAGGAAATCTGCTTCCCTTCTGGGCTCTGGGGTAAGAAATTAACTACTTTTCCCACAGCCGTTTAGTTTCTAGCCCTGCAAAGGCAGCGTGTAAGAGAAGGGCGAGTGGGGAGGTGGTTGGGAGCTGCCCTCCCCTAGAACTTCCTGGAACATCCTGAGTCTGAGATTTTTAGGACGCCCTGAGCTGATCTGTGTGGAAGGTAATTTAAGTCTAGATAGCTACGTATTCAAACCTCAGGTATATTTAAGCTGTACTTTTTTCCGCCCCTCTTTAGAATTCTGATAGGTAGAGTTTATTTTCCCTATCAGTATTCACTCCCAGATGTTAATTCTGACACCTGCTGCTCCAGCCTGGGAAGAATTGGGGCTGCTGCCTCGCTTTGCCAGCCACTAATTTAATTAGTGGACCTGGGAAATGGACCGTGTTTCTTTTTGGTACGGGGAATCGAACTCACCACCTTGTGCTTGCCAGGCCAGGCGCTGTGCCACTGAGCCATATCCCTGGTTCTGATCGTGTCTATGACCATCGCTTTTTCTTCTTTGTAGGAGTGAAGATAACAGTAGCCACTACCTCTCAGGTGATTTAGTACGTGTGTGACAGTATGTGCCTCGTGACTTGCCAGTCCCGTGTCCCTGTTTGCTGCTCTGCTTCCTTTCTGGGAAGCTTGCGGGGCTTGCAGAATTCTGCGACAGTGCTCGGCTGGCCGCTGGGGGGCAGTACCGCCTAACTGCTAACTCCTGCCCAGCTGGCCCGGTGTGTCCCCACCTAGTGCCTCCTGTGATCCTCCAACACGCTGTAGCTGCCCTAAATGATACCGGTGATCACAGCTGCCGCTACTGCTGTGGCTATTTTTGTCCTTCTTGGCTCTCTTTTGCAGCCCCAGGTCAGACACACCTTCCCCTTATCCGTGTCAGGACCTGTTTCTTAGCCTGAAGATCTTGCTTGACACTTGGCGTGTTCGGATTTTCACTGCAGTTTTTGCTTTTTATATTTATCATAATGGGTCTCTCGGTGTTGTTTTAAGTTTGTAAAGAAAGGGACTAAGTTATGATATATTTCTTAGATTCATCACTGTCTTTACTAGGGAGGTCCCCTCCCTTAACAGTAGGGAGTGGAACTTACTTGGCTCACAGAACCGGGACTCAGTGTGGGTTTGCTGACTGTGGGGTGGGTGGGTACTGATGTGGCCATGTGAGGCCCAGGGACAGCTGTGCCCAGATATTTCTGGATATATCCTTATATCCCCAAACCCAGGGGAGAACTATATTTCCAAGGATTCTTTGGCTGTGACCCACTCTCAGCTTTATTTCTCGTCTATCAGTAGAGAGCATGGCAATTAGCATTTGCCCAGTGCCCACTGTATCTGAAAAGTCCACAAGCTCTCTATAACCTCTTCTTCAGCAGGCAAACCTAACAGGAACATGTAGACACTAGAGGCCATCTGGTGTCCCTTCCGGAGACTTTGTGTCCTAGAGATGACCAGGTTGATGGCGCCACAGTTATGAACACAGTGGACTCTCAGAAGGGCCCACCAGGGATTTTCTGTTGCCAATGGAGTGTGATGTCCTAAGGGTCCACACAGCTGCTCATGGAGATGGTGGAGCCAGGGAGTGGGGGTGGCACAGTACCCATCAGCCTCTGCACTTTTGGCTGTGATTCTTTGCCCTTATGATTGTGCATCATCTTGGGGATTTTCATCTTGATTTTTTGTTTTTGAATCAGGAGTTGAACTCAGGACCTTGTGCTTGCCGGGCAGGTGCCATGTCACTGAGCTGTATCCCTGGCATCTTGGGATTTCCAGGAGCTGTTAGATCTCTTCTTTCATGAGGTGCTACGCAGTGTGTGGTGACAGGAAGACTTGCCCAGGGCCACAGAACCTATTCCCAGAGGACCTGGGAGTAGGATGTGCATTTCTAGATCCCGTCTGTGCTTTTTATTTTAAGTTTCTCTACCTGCTCAGAAATGTCACTTCTCTGAAGGGCAGAAGGGCAGAGTGAATGCCTTGGGTCCCCTGTGACCTTGTCTTGTCCCTTTGACCTTGTCACTCACAGAAGGGGCAGCTTCCGGGCTGGTTTCAGATACTCAAAGTGTGAGCTCTGGATTAGCCCCCACTGTGGCACCTGGTGTGTGTTAGAGAGGCAGAGTCACAGCCCACCTCCCCCCAGGGTCCTCTCAGGCTGTCTGGCTCGCATTCACTGTGTGTCTTCTTTGCACAGTGCCCTAAGACCTTTGTGGTCAGGGCCTGGTGGAGGACAGTAGCTCACTTCATGGCAGCCAGGAAGCAGAGGCCGGAAAGAGAAACTGGGGACAGGAACGCAACCTTCCAGGTCCTGCACCTGTGAGCACCTTCCCACAGGCCTGATCTCACAGCACAGAAGCCATGAGCTCATCTGTGGATGAAGCCACTGATGAATATAGCACCCCGAGATCCTATCTCCTTCCACACGCATGAGATTTTTGAAGGACATTTAGGTCTAAGTCATAAGAACGTTTGGATTTAAACCAATAGCAACACTCAGCAGAAAGTGTAAGCCTTTCTTCTCATGCAAAGAGAAAGGCATTCACTTTATTAACGGCATAAATCCAAGGCCAGTTTCATCTGCAGACTTGACTCCCCAACATCAAAGGCCTGAGTGTTCATAAAAATGCTCTCAAAATGCGTCCCTCAGCCGCAGGAGGACACTCTCCTGTAACGTTCTCACCAGTGGGAGTCGTGGCTTTTAGAGGGAGTGATGTCAGCTGGAACCTAAATGAATTCAGCCAAGTGCAAAACTCATGTCTAAGGCTGGTGAATGCAAGTGAGTTTATTTATTTCTGTTTGGTACTGAGGATTGAACCGAGGGAGCATGGAGCTATATTCCCAGCCCTTTTTATTATTTTTTAAGTTTTAAAACAAGATCTTGTTAAGTTGCCCAGGCTGGGCTGGTCCTCCTGCCTCAGCCTCCCAAATAGCTGAACTCATCACATCTGGCTGCAAGCTAATTTATGAATCCAACTCATTCATGGCAGGAGCAGCCTTTGCAGGTTCTTCATGCTTATAGGAGTTGCGTTTCCAGCCTGTCCTGGGCTGGACAGGAGGAAGTAGAGGGCTCAGGTCCTCCTTGGAAGTGGAAGAGTTGTGCCTGGTCACGAGTCGCAAGCTCTGCTGAGCAGAGGTGGAGCCAGAATGCGTCCTCCAGAGAGGAACCTTATGGTGGGTACCTGGCAGGTTGCTGAAATTAAGCAGGTAACTTTGGAAAAAAACAATGCCAAGGTCTGGGCCTCAGGAGAAGTGATTCTGATTGAGTGGATTAAGGCTCAGGCTTGAGAGCTGAATGCTTTTAAAGCTGCCTCAGATATTTCTGATGATAATTCTGGGCTGGGAACTACTGGTTTAGGGGCTGTTTGCACTATTTAGCTAATGCTCACATTTTCCAAAGTGCCTGCTAAATATTAAACTGGTGGTTTCCATTCCTGGCTGCACATTATGGCCACTGGGGGAGTTTTTAAAAAAATACTGTTACCTGGGTACTATCCCAGGCCAATTAAACCAGAGTCTCTGGGGTGAAGGGGCTTGCTTTAGCACTAATCTTTTTTAAAAGCTCCCCAGTTGAATCTAATGTGCAACTAGGGTTGAGAACTTTAATGTTAAACCTTGAAAGAACAAATAAAATTTATTCCTGAGCTGTGTGTTTGGAGGCTGTACTGGATTATTGTCTGTTTTTTTTCATTTTCCAGAGGGCTAATTTGTTATTAAAAATGTAAATTATCCTATGTGGCCTGATGGGTGTAAATTGTCTGTCTTTGATTGGAACACCAGGTTTCTGTAATTGTGGTCGAAGACAGTGCTTGCTTTTTATTTCCTCCTTTCTTTTTGGCAGCTGTACCAATCTGCCGGTTCATTAGGCTCATGGAAAAACAGAACTTTCGAATTATTTTTTGCACACCGATGTAGTGATCTCTGCTAGTGGATATTTCTGCTGGTGATCGTTTTGATTATTGTGGCCAGGGATGGCAAGGATCCAGGTCCTGGAGAGGCCCTGGCAGGTGAATAACAAAAGTGGCCATGCCATTGGGTTGGGGTACATGTTTGGCTAGCAGAGCTTGCTAGATTTCAGCTCCCTGCCCCTCAGCCAGGTACCTGTCTGCAGAGCATGACCTGCCTAACCCCAGCTGGCAGGAGTAAAGAGTGAGGCTTCATAAGCCACATGGATTAGCCTAGCAGAGAGTAGTTCCCAAAAGGAAATGAACTCTAGCCTACAAAGATGGGGTGACCAATGCTGGATGGGCAAAACCAGTGCTACCCTTAGACCTGGCAAAACAGGCCCATTCTCAGGTCTGTGTTCAGTCACACCTCTCTCCTCAGGATGGGGAGCTGCCCAGCCGTGCCTGAGTTGCACCACCACTGCCTGATAACCCAGGCCCAAGGCCTTTCTTCCGTGGCCTGAGTCCTGGATGTAGACACTGGGCTTTCTTTTTTCTTGGATTCTTGACCCAGACACCTCACCTATTAGGGAATGGCAAACCAACACGTGTCAAATGGTAACAGAATACTATGAAGAGTGACTTAGACAAATATTTGTTTCTCACAGTCTATAAAATCCAAAATCAGGATGCTAGCAGATTTGGATCAAGGTGCTAGCAGATCTGGTGTCTGCTAAGGACCCACTTCCTGGTTTGCAGATGGTCAGTTTCTGTTTGTATCCTCACATGGGGGAGAGAGCGAGTGAGAGAGCAAATTCTCTTAGGTCTCTATTATAAGAATACTCATTCCATTCCTGAGACTCCACCATCTTGACTTCATCGATTCCCAGAGGCTCCACCAGCTGTCCCATTTCCACAGTGAATTCTGAGTGGTCACAGATGGAACGAAAGCCAGAATGAACTCAGTGAAAGGGCACTGTTGGCCTGCTGGGGGCAGGGGTGGGGCAAGGGAGATTTTGGAGGGTGAGGTCCCAAGGTTAAAGAACTGTGTGTGCAAGACATCAGCAACAACAGCAGGCAGCATGGAGCAGAGCAGAGAACCAGAGTAAGAGCAAGAGCCACCTGCATCGTTATTGTAAAATTCTTATGCAGGTTGTTGTCTCATATTTACATTCTCACATAGTACTGTAACTAGCGCATGTGTGTTTATCTGTGCCAAGTCATGGTTACACAATTGTATCCTGCTGTGTGCCTGCACTATACAAGTTGGGTCACATCCTCACGTGTCTTCAGATACCCTTGAAGCAGTCCGAGTGGTTCCCCACAGGCATTTTGAGCTAGAGATCAGGCTAAAGATCAAGGTAGAGGTGCGGAAACCTGTAGATGGTGATTAAATTCTAGGGTGATTTCAGGCAAGCTGCTACCTCTCTGTTTATTAGAACATCCTGGAAAGACCATTGGTAACAGATCCTGCTAGCAACCTTCTGTTTCCTAGGATTCTTGATTGACTGTACTCCAACGGTCCATAGAGTTGCCACACGTTTCTTTCCAATTCCACACTCCACCCTCATTCTCTTCAGAATCATAACTTTAGCAAGACTTTAACCCAGACCTTCCCCCTTTGGCTGGCAGTTCTGGGCTTTCTATGGAGAGGGGATATGGTCAGATGCTGTGTAGTCAGGATGGAAAGAAAGATCTCTCAACATGAATCAATGAAATAGTTTCCTTTGGTGTGTTTCCAGCTAAGACTGACTCCAGAATCACTTTTCTTCTTAAATTAACTCTAAAAAGAGGCTTAAAGTGTAAAAAACCAGGACAATGTACAAGGAGCAGGCATTCCAGAAAGGTTGTTTTGTTTTGAAGAGATGTTTCCACCAGGGAGTTCAATCTGCCAAAGATATCGTAAAACAGAGAAGCATCAGAAGAGAGCTCCCTGGACAGGGCCTATGTGGACAGGGCTTGAAAGGAAATTTCTCCTCGCAACCAAGCCAAGTGGATCTGACAGAGTCAGTGGATGAAAGCAGAAGTCTGATGGTAGTTATAATCTCAGGAAAAGATGATAAGGAAATGCACCCAATAGGACAGCAGTGGGGTCATTGTTACTCACATGTAGAATTCTCCCAGCATGTGGAGAGTGAGGCTGGATTTATAGAAGTCTTAAGAGTAGATTGGATTCTTGATGGTGTCACCATGGCTGTCACCATGGCTGTTACTAAGCTTGGCCACATCCTATCCCTTGTGACACAGCTATGTGCGTTAAACCTAGCATCCTTGGACCGCTCTCCCTCTGGCAGCGTTACAAAGTGGCTCCTCACACCAACATTCTCTGGGAGGTTGTTCTTTCACGGTTCTGACAGGTTGACTGGAGTTTCTCCCGACTCTTCAGTGGTGGTGTGAGCTCCTGGAGGTTTGGAACATGTCACATGTTCCTTTCTGCAGAAGCAAAGAGCCACCTCTGGAGAAGGGTTGCAGACTCCGGATGGAGATGAAAATCCCAGTGAGTTGGTCAGAGGCATAGAGAGAAGTCATGCAAATCAGTGGGTTGGAGTCACACTGCTCTTTACAGGCTCTTTGGAAAAAGGGCCAGAACTGAGCCAGTCAATGGGGAGAGTTTCTTCTTTAGGGTATGAATTAGTGGCCTAAAGCTGTCTTTAACTAAAAACTAATTATGTGGCTTAACACAATGGAAATTTATCATTTCACAGTTCTGAGGATTGGAAGTCAGAAATGGAAGTGCTGACAGAGCCATGTTCCCTCTTCAGCTTCTGGAGGGGACACTCCTCATTTCTTAACAGTTTTTGGTGGACTCTGGGACTCCTTGCTTTGTGGTAGCACTGTTCCTACCTCTGCCTCCATGTGTACATGGCCTTCTTTCTTCTTGTCTGTGTGTCCTTTTCTTTTGTAAAGACATTTGCCCTGGATTTAAGACTTACCCTAATGCAGTATAATTGCATTTGGTGTTTACTTGAGTTACATCTGCAAAGATTCTGTTCCATGGTCCATTCCAAATAATGTCACATTCTGACATTCTAGCTGCTTTGGGGAACACTTCCCCCCATGACAGCCTGAGATATGCCTTTAGGAAGAATTTGTCTCGTGTCCTTAGGGATGGCCTCATGCTCTGAAATGCTTGGGTCTGCTTCAGGGTTGGTGCAACGGGGACAGGTGTGGGAGTGGGGCAGGGAAGACACGGGAGAATGTTCATTGACTGCTGACTCCCTACCAGGTGCTTACTGTATGTTTATGTCATTGTACCCTTAAAACAGTGGTTCTCCAGTACACTAACCAGACGTTCACTGGAAGAATTAACTGAGAATGTGTTAGGGATGCAGATTCTCAGGCCTCTTGAGCCTTGCTGGTCCACAAAGTCTGAGGTTGGGGCCTAGTGATCTGCATTTCCACCTTCTAGGTTGTTCTGGGGCTGCACCATCCTGGTGAAGAGCCCTTAGGAGGTGACTTGTTTAAGCTGCCCCAAACAGGAAGTGCCACCTAGGAGCTAAAAGCAAACTGATGTCCACTCAGACATTAAGTCCTCAGAGCTTTGACTACATTCTGCGTGGGAAAAAAGAATGCAGACTCTGTTTTATCTCAGCTTCTCTTAACACACTGTCTGACTTTATCCTCTAAGACCTGCTTTCTAAGCTTTGGGACCTCATTAGAGGTTTGAAAAACTGGTATCAAAAGTGCCCAGGATCATTTTTATGGGCCTTTGTGAATAAGAAAACAACACCAACAAGTCAATATTATGCGCAAATGGCAGTAAAGTCCCCCTAAATGGCCCCCTGGCTCTAATTCTGCAGAGTAAAATTGATAGGAGTCCTGTTAGTTCTGGGGATTTTAAAGGTGAAGGGCCCTTGCATGTGGAAAACCCGCTGAAAAATGGAGGCTGCGTTTCACTGTTGCTCACTCTGGAAGGAAGTTAACAAAAGTACTTAAGCCTTTAACCTGCAGGGTGTCAGCCATGAGGTGGTACTGGGCAGTCATTAGCATGTGGTGACCCCGATAGTCTGGCTTCCACACACACCCAGCCGCTCATGACCACGAGATGGCAGTAGCCACTAAAGCAGAGCACATGGTCCCTGCTGCTTATTAATCTGGCATTTCCAAATTAAACAAAAAATATATACATATGCACAATCTGGAAGAGACCGTGAAAGATCATCCCGGCCCTGCTTCATCCAAATCTGCCTACGTTGGAGTCAACGTGAGCAAACTGTTTGTAAGAGTCTCTGAGAAACAGCTCCCCAAATCTCAGTCACTGACTCAATTGATTAATTAATTCATTTACTTAGTGTTTTTCCTCCTCACGTTTCATTCTGAAACATTTCATGCCTGTAGAAAAGCTAAACAGCATAACATTGTAACATGTAGCCTTTCTCTCTCTCTCTTTCTCTCTCCTTCTCTTGGGAACCAAAGGTTTGAACGTAAGCTGCAGACATCCTAACACTTCACTGTCAATATGCAATATGTGTTTTCTAAGAACAAAGAGATATCTCTGTATAAACGCAGCATCATTACCGCATCCGAGAAAACCATCACTGGCAAAATCATACCACCTAATAGTCTATTTTCAAATCTCCATTATCCCAGCAATGTTCTTCAGATGGACATTCACTCCATCTGGAAACCATACTGTGTTTATTTGCCACATCTCTCTTGTCACCTCTTTTTTTTTTTTTTTTTTTTTAGAGCTGTCCTCCATCTTTTTTGTCTTTTAGGACTTGGCATTTCTTCAGAGTCCAGTTCATTTGTTTTGTAGAAGGCTCAGCACTCTGGATTTGTCCTATTATTTCTGTATTAGACTCAGATTAAATATTTCAGAAAAAGTTCTGCCCAACTGCTAACCTGATACCTGCCTTGGTACATCACTTCTGGTGCCACATGATGATAAGCTTGGACATCTGGCTGAGGTACCACAGGCACTGCCAGTCCTGTGACTGTGGCAGCCAGTGGAGAGCATTCCTGACTCTGCAGTCTGTCCTCTGTCCACAGTGTCCAGGGGCATGTTCTGAAAGTGTCATCCCGATCAGGACATTCATTTGCTTAAAATCTTCCTCCCCTTCCCTTCCTTAGAATGACTTCTAGGTCTCTTGCTGTGACCGTCACAGCCTGATGTGATCTGACCCTGTCTGCTTCTAACCACTCACTGTGTTCCAGCAACCTTGAAGTCTTTTGGGTTTTTGGAGACGTCAAACTGTGTATGTTTAGCTCTGCCCACCCTTGGCACTAGGCATGGCTGACTGCTTCTTACTATTGAGATTCTGAGACAGATGTCACCATTCCATCCCTATCTTATTTTCTTACTCTGTCTTTCTGTGAAGTGCTGGTCACTAGCTGAAATGATCTGTTTACTTACCAGTTCATTGCTTGTCCCATGCTTCAGACTCACGAGGCCCAGGGAGGCCGGTACCTAGATTGTTCAGTTTGCTATGCATTACCATGTAGCACAAAGCCTGGTATGTAGCAGTGCCCAGGAAATGTTTGTGAACAAACACATGAATAAATGAAATTGGCTTAGTGCTAGTTGGGCCTTAAAATGCTGCAGTGGCCACTTTGGAGCAGTGTCCTAGGAGTCAGAAGATTCAAGTATCAGGTCCTGCCTTGTGACCTCAGACCAGGCACTTAGACCTCAGACCTGAGCCTGACTTCTTTCATTTGTAGAATAAAGGGTTTTGACTGGATCACCTTTCAGTTCCTGGGCCCCAATATTATCTGACACCAAGTTCTACTCTTGGTGAGCAGATGACATGCCTCTTAATCTGTGAACCTCATTCATGTCACCTGTGAAATGGGATGAAGGACACCTGTCCCATGCAACTTGAGAAGAGCAATATGATGGTGAATGTGACTGAACTCAGCCAACTGCCCGCTCCAGATGTAGGGTTATTTTGATTCGGGGTAGTTCTCCTGAAACCAAGAAATCTCACATTATCTGTGTCTTCAGAACTTTCTTTGAAGCTTCCTCAGCAATAAAAAGCATTTTAGTTCAGACTGCTCTGGAAGGCATAGTGGTTTGAGCTGAAAGGTCATTATAAAACCAGATGGCAGAGAAACCTTTTAGATTACTGTGTCCAGAAGCTCTGTGGGTTAGGTAGAAGCCCAGTGCCCTCACATTGCCCTGCAGAAATGAAGATCAATAATGTCATTTGCAATAGATGCTTCTGGTGCTCCTCATGCCTGCAGCCCCTGCCTGTCCGTGGCCCGCTGTCCACCTGCTGCTTTGGAGACAAGGAGCAGAAGTTAGGCCTGGATGGGTCACTCATCACCATGACAACTACCGTGTGTGCTCCCTTACTGCCCAGCAATGAGGGGCACCAGAGTGTCAGGGACCTACTGGAGGGGCCAAAGGGCAGGACAGAGAGGATAGGTGGGGGTAAGTGCAAGAAGGTTTGAGTGGGGAAGGAAAGGCAATTTTGCATTCCTCTTCTTTTAATTTTTTTTAAATTGTGAAACTTTGAATTCACATTTTTTTGGGGTCACTTTTCTATCACTATATACCTGACACTGACACATAAAAGAGGAGAGGTTTAATGGGCTCATGGTTTCAGTCCACACTTTGGGCTCCAGGGCAGAAATAGGATGGCAGAGGGTCTGGCGGAGGAAGGTGCTCAACCCATGGTGGCCAGGAATAAAGAGGAGAGAGGAGCCAGAGGTAAGAACTTACCCTTCTGGGTCCCACCTTCTAACAGCATGTTCAGTGCCTTCATGGTCCAATCACAGTTTCTAAAGGTGTGAGACTTCTGGGGAAACAATTTAGTTCCAAACTCTAACACATGCCACAAAATCTACCCTTCCCACTCATACACTCCGATGTTTGTTTGTTACAATACTCAAAAGTTCTCCCCATGTGGGGTTAGCTCTTCTCAGACTGTACTGGCTGCAGGAGCACAGTGTTTGTCAGCTTCCTGTATGGGGCTCACGTGAGGGCAAGTATGACCTCTTGAATGTGCCCAGTGTGGTTTGTGATAAGGAGGGAGGAGGCTGATTAACATTTAGAAAGTGAATCAGGAAATCTAAGAGGGGAAGAAGAGAGTAGACATTGTGTCAACCTGTAGAAGAGAGAGAAGACAGAGATGGATGTGGATTGGAACCAGTTGTGGGAAGGGATTGACTCCAGTTCTATCCCTGAAAACACCCCATCTGCTCTGGCATTTCTCTTTTGTGCCTCTTGGTACAGCTGTGAGCCTGGGACCACACTCTCATTCAAATTATTTTGTGACATTCGATTTGTTCTGGTGTGACTTCTGGATTCATTTTGCTTCTAAAAGCCTGAGGTCTTCTAATAACTTCACTTCCAGCAAGGGCCAATGAGAACCTTGGGGAGCAAGTGGAACTCACACTTTCACCCTGTGATTAGAGCTCAATATGAACACCTGCGTGGGAGGCATGATCTGTGGGTGAGTTTGTGCAATTCTGCATCCCTTGTCCCAGCTTTTGTCCAGAACTCAGGCTACCCTCCCGTCAGTTCCTGTCTGTGGTCAGGGAAGAGGGTGTGGAGGGGCGTGGACCAGCATGGCCCAGTATCACCATCAGAAACCAACCTTATCGTCTTTGTTCACAGCCAGTAGTTCCCTCTTTCAGAGTGAAGACTAGCTGCTTACTTGACTATTGTAAATCAGTAAATGAAAGAATTAAAGGACTCATTAGGGTTCTCCAGTGATCAAGATGAGCTCTCACATTGGTTATTCACCATGGGAAGTGAATAAGAAAAAACAAACAAACAAACAAACAAACAAGTGAATAAGATGTCAGATATCAGGGTTGAGTTCTTTCCTCCAAGTGCAAGAGGGTATTTTCTCAATCATGAAAACTAAATGCCCATTTCTCTTTAGTCAAGGAACGTAGAGGGGAAAGGTTTCATGATGGAGAATTTGCTGAATGCTTTGCAGCTGGGTTTTTCCAAGGTTGTTTTCAACACAGCTGGCTAGGAAAGCCACTGCAGCTGGTGACAGATTCTGGGGCTCCCCTGGGAGGCATGTCATCTCAGTGGTATGGGCTGGAGAGAAAGGAGCAGATCCATGTGGGTGGATCAGTGGTGGAGGAACTCTGTTTGTACTGATTACTGTTACATAACTTTCCAACCATTTCAAGTGCATTGTTTTTCATTTTAGTACTGGAAACCCTAGAGGGCATTTTCACCAATGAGGAAGCAGAGATTCAGAAAATTAAGTATATTACCTAAAAAAGACAGACCTAAGATTCAAACACAGTTCTGTCTGGTTCCAAATCCCAAGTTTGGAGTTCTCAGCTGCTACTCTATTCTGCTGCCTGGTTGGGGAGTTTTGGTTTGCTTGAAAGGGTTACTGTCTAGAAGCTGTCCATAGGGGACAGTAAAGCTGGGTTTGGTTTGGGAAGAAGACAAAGGTAAGAAGAATGGCTGGGAAGGTAGGGCCAGTTACAGTGATGGAAGCACATGGAGGTCCAAATCTGGTTCTGAGCACTTCTGCTTTAAAGTTTCAGCCAGTGACATGAAGGAGCAGCAGGTCTTTAGTGGAGGAGGCTGAAACTTGTACCAGAACAGCAACTAGGAGGAGTCAGAGCTGGGCTTCCTTTCTAGTGGGGAATTGTAATGCTAACTAAAAAACAAAGATAGAGGCTTCAGTGAAAAGACTTGTTAACAGGGCAGGGCTTGTTAAAGCTGGGACTTATGGCTCATGAGGCCAGGGATCAACTTTGAATCCCCACACACTGGGTCTATGCTGCATGACTTATTCCAGGCATATCTGATTATCCTGATAAAGCAAGAAAGGGGGTTGACTGCTAAAGAGAAAGTTGGTTTTCCTCCCAGTACATTGAAAGCCAGAATTTCTAACCTTTGGCAAGCTGTGCAGGACCTGCCTCAGATCTTCTGCCACGATGCTTCTCTCCTTAGTCTTGTCTGTGAAGTCCATGGTCAGATCATGAACTTGGATGCATGCAAATGATTGGGGGCTGAACTTCCTTAGACACATTAATTGTGTGACTAGGATACATTATCCTTTCATTTTCAAACCAGGCTACAGGACTACTGATACTGGCTGTTCTTAAAATATGTATGTAGAATCAAAGCAAATGGAATGGCCAAAGCAATTTTAGAAAAATACTTGGATTGGACTTTTGTTGCCTGATTTTGAGATTTATGATAAAACTACAGCAGTCAAGACTGTATGGTATTGGAAAAAGTGTAGACACATGAGCCAATGGAATAGTAGAAAGTCCAAGAAATATACCCCTTATATTTGGTCGGTTAGTTGGACAGAGGTGTGAAGCAGTTCCCTGGAGAAAGCATGATCCACTTGACAAACGATGCTGGAACCACTGGATTGCCAAGTGCTAAAAAATGAAAGGTGAGCCATACCTTACACTCTGAAACAAATTTAAAATGGATCATACACCAAATGTAAAATTGAAAATTGTAAAAATTTTAGAAGAAAACATGGGAGGAAATCTTTGTGAGCTTGAATTAGGCAAAGATTTCTTAAATAGGATGCCAAAAGCACAAATCATAAAAAACGATAAATTAGACTTCAGAATTAAGAATGCATGATCTTCAAAAGACATTGTTAAGGAAATGAAAAGCAAGACACAGTCTGGGAAAGCATATTTGTAAAACATCTACTTAGAGGACTACTGTCCAGCTGTTAACTGTGTAAATAAAGAACTGGAGTAAAGCGCTCTCCCGGCTCAATCATAAACCAACGAATGACTCACATTTACAAAATGGACAAAGGACTCGAGCAGACACTTAAAGAAAATATTTGGATAGAAAGTAGCACATAAACAATGCTCAGCATCAGTAGTTACTAGGGAAATGCAAATCGAAACCACAATCTGATCCTACGCCATATCCATTGCAGGGACTAATTGTTCCCTCTTCCCCAAGGTGACAGTCGAAGTATTGGCTGTGGAACTGGAGGTTTCATATGCTGCTACCAAGAATGTGAAGGGACATTATTACTTTGGGAAATATTTTGGCAGTTTCATATAAAGTTAAAAATACTTATTTTATAATCCAGTAATCATATTCCTAGGAATTTACCCAAGAGAAATGAAAATATGCACCCACATAAAAACCTGTATTGAAAATGCTTATAGTGGCTTTATTCATAATCACCCCAAACTGGAAACAGCCCAGATATCTATCCACTGGTGAATGTATAAAAATATTGTGAATTCATATATTGGAATTCTGTTCACTCACAAAAAAGAAGAAACAGCTGATAGGCACAACTGATAGGATGGGTGAATCCCAAGTGTATTATGCTAAATGAAAGAACCTGGAATCAGAAGCCTTCATACTATATGAGTATTTTGATGGCATTGTAGAAAAAGCAAGCCTGCATGTGTGTGTGTGTGTGTGTGTGTGTGTGTGTGAGACGACTGACTACAAAGAAGGTGCATAGGAACTCTTTGAAGTTGTGGAAGTGTTCTGTATCTTGATTATGGTCATGGTTACATGACTGCGTTCGACTGTCAACATCCTTAGGATGATACATTTAAATTGCAGGTTTTACAGGTCACAAACAGATCAATAGCTGCAATTTGATGTGGTCCAGCCTGTATACATCACACCAGGCTGATGCAAGTCGCAAGCTTAAGGGCACCAAAGTAGGAGAAAGCGCTTTGTTGTCCACAGTACAAGGAGAACACCCGGGAAGGGCCTTCCAGCTGGAAGGGAATTCTCTGTTCATCACAGAGAGGGGCGAACGCTGCACAGGCCTCCAATTTCCCCTGAACAGAGCCGGCTTGCACGTGCACACACATCTTCCGGTCTTTTTCCCCCTAAATTAGGTTCCTTTCTTGAAGCTCACCAGCCTCACGGGAGTCGAGGCCTAGGTATAGTCTGGATAACAGGACAGAGGTATCACGCAGACATTTCCTCTGAGCGGACAAGTAAAACGCCAATAATTCTTTGTCAGGCTGAAGCCACTGTCAGGACAAAGCACTGAATGGTCATTTCAAAAGGGACACAGAATAGAAGCCATCCTTAAAGCTTCCCTTGACAGGAGAGATTTAGGAACACAGAGGGTATTATTGGGCTGTACCATTACTGGATGAACATTCAGTGACAGGCGTTACACGGGGCTGGTGATAAAATCCCCAATATCCTCGTGCTTTACCTCCTGCAGGATTTGATTCTTCCTTCTCAGATGGAGTCTGTGCCAAGAACTATTTCCTTTCATGAAGGTAGGCGGCTGCAGAGGGTACACTTTGGTCTTCAGAAAAATAGATCCACTTTTGAGTTACTTTCTTCAGCACTAATACAAAAAAAAAGAAAGAGAGAGAAAGAAGAAGCAAAGTCCTTTTAACCCCCTCGAAGGCTTGCTGCTTCAAGCTCAGGGTAGTTCGATTTGCCATACTCTCTGACTCTCTCAAACTAGGCTGCTTCCTGGAGGGTTTTTAGCAAAGACTCAAAGACCTGCAATCCATACAATCTCAAGTGAACAGGCACGACTAGAAAAGTTCTCCCTGCCTTTAGGAGGCTTTTTTTTAAGAGCCATAAAATACCTGAAAGAGGTGGCCTCAGGAAGTAGAAAAGAGGTTCCTGTTTGGGGAGAATATTTAATCATATTTTAGAGAAAAATGGAGGAAGAGAAAGCATTTGGTGATTGATTTTCTTTTTTATACCTGCCACTGACTCCTGTGAAAGTCCTGGGTCTTGAGCGGAGGTTTTACTGTTCTTCCACCAACTCGGAAGCTTCTTGGGGTAATGAGGTTTATTTATCTCATATTCCCAAAATATAGCATGAGAGGATATGCTTAGTCTGTGAAAATTGGTGTATATATGAATATCAGTGTATTGATTAGCTATTGTAAGAATAATTCTGCATAACAAACCACCCCAAAACAATTAGGTTAAAAAAGCTTGGGTTATTTATTGTTGTTTGCATTGTCTGGAATTTGGGTGATCTAAGTTGACCTTGGCAAGACTTGGTTGAATGGTTCTTCTCACTGAAGGTCTCTGAGTCAGCTGCCATGGATTGGTTTTAGGTTCTAGATGTTAGGGCAGATCTACTCCATGTATCCCTCAATCTGCTGCTGAGGCCAGAAGTCTAGTCAAGGAATGTTTTTTCCTTGGATTTGGCAGAGAAACACTCGAGATCTCTCATGGCACATTCTCAGGTCCAAGCAAGTTTTGGGGCCAAATCTCAAGTTGAGGAGTTGGTAACCATGTGGTAGTTATAGCTTCAAAAGCACATGGCAAAGCCTCAAGGAGACATGAAGATGAAGACCAATAATGCAGTTACAGCAACATGTTTCATCCTGACAACAATCCTGTGTGCTGGAGGTGATTTCATTCTTCGCTTCACTGATGAGAAAACTGAGGTCAGAGCCAGATTCAGGTCTAAAGTGCATTCTCCTTCCAGTGTACTATGCTCTGTCTTTGCAGTATTTCCTGGTGCTTAATAAATACTTGTTGCATATAGGTTAAAGACGAAAGCCATGAGTCCAGCTGAAGTTAAAAATTCAACCAAGGATCTCTTTTACCAAATTAAATTCTGGTTTTTTGAAGATTTGTGTAGGTATTTGGGTTCTAGATTCCAAACAATTCCTAGTATTGTTCAGAGACCAGTGACTGGGCTGTGTTAGGTCCCTGGTCACATCTTGCTTCTTTAGAGCAGTTAGACAAGAAGGCACACAGACAGGGATTCCGCCATGCAGGAGGGACACCTCTTCCATTCCTATGGCTTAACCAACCCTTGTATTGCTAGGGGACTCACATATGGCAATTTTAAGACTGCTCTGGATGAATTTCTTAACTCTAAATTGATTGCACCAACATAAAGAAATGTGTCTTTCTAAGAAAGCTGCAAATTCCTGAGTTATTTCTCTGACCTACTATGGTCATGCAAATGGTCATTCTGTCAATGCTGATGCATTCTGTGGGTGACCAGATGGTGGGGTGTGACCAGAGGAGCTTGAGGTGTCTCCTGGTCCCCTTAAGATGGAGTCTCACTGAGGAGCTTATCCAGGTCTGAGGAGATTTCAAAAAGAGAGGCTGAACCTGTTGGCTGGAACAGGGCAGGTGAGTCAGAAAGTGACATTGGCCTTACTGAGTCAACAAGGAGCTCTGTGTTCTGCTAGATGAAGACATTGCATTTTTCCAGTCCGTGTAGTTGCTTTTCTCCCTGCATCATGTCATCAGAAGGTGCCACTCAGTATAGAAGCTCACAGAAAGTGGGCAAAAGGTCCACGTGTTGGTTCTAACAACTGAAATCTCAGAAGCATTGGGATGGCAGGGAACAGAGTACCTGACTGGACCATGTTTGTCTGAGGTCTTCTTGGTATAGTTCACTTCAGCCACTGCCAAAATTTGGACAGTTACCTCTGCCATCATGACTAGAGAGGTCCCGGGGAACCAGCCTGTCCTCCCTCTCCCTCTGAATATCTGTGAACTCAGCTCCTTACAGTATTTCCAAGGTTATGCAATGGATGCCTTCTTTCTCCTGGGGGTTAGTAGCACTTGCATCATTCGGAGATGAGTGAGAAACTTGTTTTGAGGGGAGGGATGAAGTATGATTTGGGAAAAATTACTGACCAATTCCAAAAATGTGGGTGGTTGGATGGCATGATTGAAATTTTGGTTGTTGTGATAAACCTAACTCCCTATTGTCACTTGTAATCCCTCAGAAGCTGGGCTTGAAATTGATTTCTTTGTGATCTCCCTGTTCCCCCTGGGTAGGTCCGAGAGGGCTATTCATCAGTACTCAAATCTTTGTCAGAGTTCATTGGTGGTATCCTCCTGAGGGAAGACACGTGTGATTTTATTTCATTTCTGGTATGCTGCTTTTTGGAAGCTGCTTATTGGGCTGAGTAAAGGCAATGGGAATAAAGGAGAGAAGGATGAAAGGAAAGAGCCATTTTGGAATGTGGGAGTCTTAGTTACTTTCCCATTGCTGGGATAAAATACCTGACACCCATAATTTAAAGGAGGAGAGACTGATTTTGGTTCATGGTTTTTGGAGGGTTTAGTCCATAATCAGATGGTTCCAAAACATGAACAATATGTTGGAAGGATCTGATGGAAGACAGCTGCTCATGTGGTAGTGGCCAGGAAGCAGACAGTGAAGGAAGGAGCTAAGGAGGCAGATCACCTGTCTGGGTCATGCCCCTGTGACCCACCTCCTAGCAGGGTGTTTAGCTCTGAACTCCTTGGCCAAATACCCACCACCAAAAGCATTTGGGGGATATTCTAGATCAAAACCATAGCAACAGGCCAGATATTTGATGTTTTCATTTTTTAAATCTTATTTTATTCTCCTAGTAAGCCTTTGGGACTTAGGACAGGTACTTTGATTCCTATTTTATAGATGAGCAAAGTGAGACTTAGGTCACATAAAGTGAGCTAGCTAATAATCTGGTAAGTAACAGAAGCAGAGATTTAAGTTCAAGGCTTTCTAGATGCACATCTGGGCTACGTTTGCTCCTACTATAGAACTAGCCACCCAGACTGTGTATCCCCCTTGATCCACTGATAAAATCATGGCGTATAAATGCACCTCTTTTGGGATGGATGAATGATACTTCTCCTGTGTTGAACTATGCTTTTCAGCCTTTAGCTCCCCAGATTTCCCATGGAGTTAGGTTTAGCCTTTGAGTACAAGAAAAACCATTATTCATCACTGTAGGGATGCTCTTAGCTAGCATCTTTCCAGGTTCCTTCAGTTGCCCTTTATTAGAACAATTGTAATGATGTGATATAGCTCATTGGCTCTAATGGGCCACACACAGCAATTTAACCAACAGAGCAAAGAGCTTGACCTTGGAGGGCTACCTACCTGAGCAGCGCAGGTCCCAAAGCACGAGTGTACCAAAAGCCAAATCAAAGACCATGCAAACACACGCCACACTTGGATGCAGAAGTAAACAATGCGGAGTTTATTCTGAAAGTAAAGTCCCAGAACTGGCCAATTAGTTTTCTTGCAAAGAAGTATAGCAAGACAGAACCAAGTCATTTCATTGGAAAGCACATATTAATTACCTTTGCAAAATAAGCTTCAGCCTGGCTTAGTCTTCTGTATACTCCATGTCGGAGATCCATTCTTGTCTGCTCTTGGTTTAGCCTTTTCTGTAATGTGTCTAGCAGTCTCATTCTTGAGTCAACCACTAGTAAGTGACAAAGTGACTTCTAGTAGTCCCAATCTTTCTTGCCAAGGGTTACCATGGAAGATATCATCTCATGTTCTACTGTTTTATGTGGACCTCAGCTCTGTCTCGTCTCTCTGTGCTGGGACATCAGTTCTTGCCTCTTTCAGGACATGGTCCCTTCTTTACTCCATCTTTCTGCCACCACTCTTTCTTATTTTAGTATGGGGCTTGACCTGGAGAAAGGTTGGTGGTGGTTCTATAAGCAACTTGGAGCCACCGAAGGCTTGTGAGAATGGGGCGGCTCCATCAGTGGGGAAAAGAGGATGTAGTGGTGCTGGGTGGGTAGTAGGAAGGGACTGAACTGGGGAAATAATCTATGACTCTATCGTAACAGTGGTGGTGGCAGGGAGCATATGCAGTGGCTTAAGGTAGGAAACAAGTGCTGGGAATGGGAAGGAGAGAGTTGCTGTTGCAAAGTTCTCTTCCCCTATATTTCTAAGACCCCAGGTGTTACAAGAGAGCCCTGGTCTTTAAGGATGCCTACAGAGACTGCTTGGAGATGACCCACAGACAAGAGGTGTTTAATTCTGGGCTGTGATGTGGGTGATGGTTAGTCTTTTATAAAACAGAAACCCCAGGAAGGAGATTTGTTCTCAGACAAAGGAATAAGAGAAAATAACTTGAGTTGTTATAAATGAAAGGAGATAGTGCAGAGCTAGATTAAGAAAGTGGGATAAGGAGGAGTGATCAAGACACTGAAAATGAGTAAATGAGAAAGAGGAGGGATCGTGTATCCGTGGAGAAGGAATCCACTCATCTAACCCTCTTTCGCCTCAGTGGAGAAGAAAATTTCCAGGAAAACATTATTATTTTTTTTAAGGAAAATATCTTGCTTGGTACGAAAAATGAGATGTTGAGGGCAAAGTTTAGTGAGCATCAAGAAACAAACTTCCCTGCATTATACATAGGCCGCAACTAGGTGATGAGGAAGTGAGAGGAGCTAGGAGAAGAGAGAGGCGAGAGGGGAGGGCAGTGGAGCGTCAGGGTGGTTCTGGGGCGTCTAAGAATGGAGAGATGTCACACAACTGGAAATGGTTTGCATGTCTGTGACATAAAGGAAATTTGCATTCCTCATTTCTTAGCACCTTCAGGGAAGTCTTCCTTCAAGATTCCAATGGGAGTTTTAAAAAATTTATTTAAAGAAAAAAAGAAAGAAAACCAAGACAAAACAGAAAAAAGGGTAGAAGTAATACAGAATTTCAAAGAAAAATATTAACATTAAGAAATTACTAGTTGATATGTTACATGTTGTCCTCTTTGAAATAGTTATTCAAGTTACAAAATCAAAGCATAAAAAGTGGACACTCAAACATTGACAGTTCAAACCATTCTTTTGACTGATCCAATGGAAATTTAGTAATATGGTCATCTATCTTACACACTTAAGCATCCATGGAGTTATATTCTTTAGAGCACTTTTCCAATGGGAGTTTTGACCACTGTTGTTTTTAAACCCAGAAGCTACAAAGGTGCTGACTGCTTTGGGCAGGCTAGAGCTGGGGGCAGAGGGACTAAGTGCAAAGGTGGGTAAGGTGTCCACCAGCTGAGATAAGAGACTTTTTGGGAACATACAGACATCTGGAGAGAGGATCTTAGGTTTCTACCAGTCTAAGAATGATATTCTGGCTTGTCATAACATTTCCTAAGAGTGGGAAGACTCCACCTAGTGGCCAAGTTACTAATCTCGCTTGAGTGGCTGCTGAATATGGCACACTCACTGGGAATGGCAGGGACCTCTGAGTAGCTCAGGGCTGAAGCTTGGGAATCTGTGGTCCAGCACAGGGGGCCTGAATTTCAGATAGGATCTTAGTGGCTAAGTGTGGGGGCAGGCTGGGATGGCAGGAGATGCTGCTGGCTGAAACTGATGTTCTCAGTCCTTCCGAGCTACAATCAGGATGTTTTTCTTCAGACCCTTCCTGATTACTTCTCTCCAAAATGAATAAATTCTACCCCAAGTCAGTGCTTCTCAAACTTTTCCATGCAGTAGGATCATCGAGATATCTTGTTAACATGCATGCTGAATCTTGTACCCAGAGGTCAAGGGATGAGGCCTGAGAACTTGCATTTTAATCTGCGGATGCTGATGCTGCTGGTCTGGGAATCACACTTGCAGGGGGAACTCCTGTTTGATATGAGTGCTTCTCAGCCTTTAATGCACAGAGAAATCTACTGACAGTCTTGATAAATTGCAGGTTCTGAGTCCATGGCTCTGAGATGAAACCTGAAACTCTGCCTTGGGCCAGATCTCAGGTGATGCTGTCTGTATGAGGACCACCTTCTGCATAGCACTGTCCCAAGTCATGCTGCCATTGACCTCTGACTGGCTGAAGGTCAAGTGTTTCCACCTCTCAGGAAAAAGATCTCTGTCTGGCTGCGATTCCCCACTGCATTGCAAGAGGTTATGATCTCTCAGTTTGCATGTGTCTGCAATTCTCTGCTTAGTCTACCCCGCCTTGCATCCCTGCTAGAGGCCGAGCTGCCCAATCAGCTGTGGGAACACCTGTTCAACCCAACAGCAGTGCCGTGGGGACAGTTAAGCCTCATCAGGCTCTGGCTCTTTCTGGCTGCTGGACATTCCGCTCTTTCTTTCTCCCTGGGGCCTGCTTTGCCCACTTCATGCTGGCAGACGCTGCCTGAATACCAGCTGTTCCCTTGCCCTTGAAACCAGCCATGGTCAGCTTCTCCCTGGCTTCCCTGCTGTCCCTGGCCACTCCAGAGTGTGACTCCAAACTAAACAAGTGAGCCTGAGACAACCTGGGCCTGCAGCTACTTGGAGAAAGGGCAGGACGGAGTTGGAAATGGTTCAAAATAAGGAGATGGCAAGACAGGCACTGGGGGGAGGAATAGAGAGAAATGAGAGTTCATCGGTGTTTCATGTGAGGTCTGTTATTTGCAGGAATCACATAAAAATAAGGAAATCAACCAAATATGCAGTGCGAAGGAATGGGGAAGTTTTGTTTTTTGTTTTTGTAGGGAAGGAGAGTGAAAAGGAAAAATGGGCTGGAGTTCTGACACGGGATGCTATGTTTTCACTTACAAAAAGAGAGGGTTGGATTAAATCACCTTCAAGACACTGCACATCTCAAAAATCACTATTGGAGAGATTGTCAGAGAAGATCAAGCAAACGCTTAGGGTTTAGAATTAGAAAGACTTGGATTTAAATCTCCCTTTTCCCTATTTGATGACTGGGAGGTACTGGGTCTGTCACTAGCCACTCTCGGTTGCTTCTTCACCAGTGAGCATTGACAAAAATAAAAATAAAAAGGACCTAAGATGACTGGTGGTACACAGTGGGCACACAAGAAGCAGCTGATATTATGGCAATCATTAAAAACGTGGAATACCTGCTCGTGTCACTGCGCTTCATTTAGCTGAGCTGGACACTAGTGCTCCAATGTGCGTTGTATTCTTTTTATCTAGAAATCAATTCTGTAGGACCTGCAGGTAGTCTGTGTTTGCTCAGCTCAGCACCCAAGAGAATGTGTTCTAAGTCTTGGAACAAGAAGGTAACAATAATCCAAGCTGTAAGTTGCCATACTTAGCAAGTTTTAGGGAATTATGTAACACTAAATTGTGAGAAAACTGACTGTAAAATAACTGGTCTAATGGCTCCTGTGGGCCCTGTAAAGTGAAGGAAATGTTTAAAAACAGGGTGGGTAGAATGGACAGAGTGATTTTGCATTCTCTCTTGCTCTGAAAATTATTGTCTTGGGATACCAAACATAGTGGGTGCTCATTAAATGGATCCTCTTTGAAAGAAAAAATGTCTAGGACTTAACTACTCCACTCCTTGATGACCAAAAGACATCCTGGATATGACTGGCATGTTGATTTACAGCCTGATGTCTTGTTAATTTAGTTCTCTTTTGGGGCTTACTAGAAGGCAAGCCAGAGAAATCCAGTCAGCCAATTTATGGACAGGAATTTAGTGGAGGAATGTCAGGAGCTTACAGATGTACCAGGATGCTGAAGAATCGAAGTTTGCAAAGAATAGGACTGCAGGACTTAGCTGGTGGGGCACTGCTGCATGGATGAGTCTGTCCTGATGACACCCATGTCCTGTTCCTTCTTCCCTCCCATACCCTCTTCTTCCTCCCTCCCTCCTTCCCTCCTTCCTTCCTTTCATACTGGGGATTGAACCCGGGGCTATCACACTGAGCCCTTTTTATTTTTTTAAATTTTGTCTCCCTAAGTTGTAAGGTTACTCAGACTCAGCTCAAATTTGATATCCTCCTGCCTCAGCCCCCTGAGTGCTAGAATCTCAAGTATGTTCCACATACCTAGTTCCATGGACACATTTCTTATTTCCTAAGGAAACAGGTCTAGCATCACCACCACCATTGTCTCAGGCCCAGCTTCCAAATGCAGCATGATGCATCTTTTGGTGACCCAGACAACAGTAGCTCACAAGGAGCACATTAATTAATAGCACCACATTAATTAGTGACTGGCTCATTTTTATATCCATGTCCAGCAATGACTTTAGCCTGCTATTTTTTTTATAAGATAGAACAGTTCCAAGGACATTCACATGATTCATATGGTCGGCCTGCAGCCCAATGAATAATGTTGCCTTTGATATTAATCTCTGAGTTTTGGGTAGTTAATTTCTTATTAGGCCTGTTGTTATGATTCAGTCATTTGTGTCTGCTATGGTTTGGATAAATGTTCCCTGAAGATCTGTGGGTAAAAAGCTTGGTACCTACACTGGTGCTGTGGATCTTTATGGGGTGAGGACTTGAGGGATGTCCTCCAGTCATTAGGAGAGTGACCTTGAAGGGGACTGTGGGTCCATCTCTTCCCTTCACTTCCTGGCTCATGAGGTGAGTGGTGTGCTCCGCCAGGTGCTCCCAGCATGATGTGCTGCCTTGCAAGAGGCCTAAAGCAATAAGGCTACTCAGTCATGGACTGAGCCATAAAAAACTGGTTCCTTTAAAGTTAATTATCTCACGTATTTTGTTATAGTGGTGGCAAGCTAACTAATACAGTGTCTGAGATGTTTAAGTTTAAAAAACAAATGCTTAGAGCCAGGCAGAGTGAGGCACACCTGTCACACCAGCACTATGTAAGCCTGAGGCAGGAACATCACAAGTTCGAGCAAGCCTGGGCAATTTAGTGACTTAGAGAGATCCTTTCTCAACATAAAAAAGTAAAAAAGGGGGTGATTGAGCTCATTGTGAAGGCGTTGGGTTCAACCTTTTGTTGCTTTCTGTAATATTTTAGGGCAGGAGGAGGATTGGAAGAAAGGAAGTAGTGACCATGTCCCTAGCACCTAGATTCCTCCATGGTAAAGATTTGGCTGTAACATTTGTGGGTGTGCTCCTCTGCTCCCCTTGTGTGTTCAAATGATCCTCAGTATAGCTGACAATTCTACTTCCAATTTAGGAGTGATATGGAATTATGGTTTTTTATGAGTATGTATTGTTTTGGTGTGAAAATAATAAAGTGAGTATTTCCAATGAAGCTCTTGCCAGGCATGGTGGCACATGCTGATAATCTCAGCACTTGGGAGGCTGAGGCAGGAGGTTTGCCATGAGTTCAAGGTTATTCTGGGCTACATAGTGAGTTCAAAGCCAGCCTGAACTACATAATGGGACTCTGCCTGAAAACAAAACAAAACAAAACAAAACAAAACAAAACAAAACAAAACACAGAGCTCTGACAATTTCTTTCTTTCCTTGTCATCAATTTGCTCAAGGTGAGAGAGAGAGAGAGAGAGAGAGAGAAAGAGACAGAGGCAGAGAGAGAAGAGAGGAAGCCAGTGCAAGGGCTGCAGACAGGTCATTGCCGTCTTCCAGGCCTCCACAATGTGCCTAACCCTCAGTGCATAATGCAGATTAGTCTGGTTTACAATCCTAGCAAGCAAATGAAGACACGTTGGTCTTCATGCAAGGAATCAGGGTCATAGTTGCCAGAGCACAAGCAGTGGAAACAGTGGGGGTGGTATGGAAGCTCAGTCTTCGCTGCAGGTTCTCAGCAGATTTTGTTTTATAGCCCAGTGAACAGTCCACTTCAAAACAGCAGTTAAAGCTTGGCTAAAAAAATGTATGAAATGGTGTGACTCAGTAATTTTGCCAAATTCTGAAAAGATGTTTCTGTAACTAACAATCAGTAATGAAGGAACAGAAGAAAATTGTTTCTCTAGACACCTACATACAAACACGTTTGCATGCACACATCCGTGTATCACATGCATACACATACACAATTAGGCTAGAGCAGAATAATTTATATAGACACCATTCATTAAAGAACTACTGCTAACAGACATCAGGCCCTCGCCCTCACTCTATGAATCAGTCAGTCTGTCTGCCATCCAGTCTACTGTAGAACAGGGCCCAGAGACTAAGTCCTGGTGGTCCCGTTCCAGGGAATTCCAGTTAGAGGAAGACAGATGAGCCTGTAAGTAGATAAACAGCATCTGACCTGTGGTCTCTAGGATGCCAGCCTGTGCCAGAGCACCCAGACTCCAGGGTTTGTGCCTATAGCATGCACTGTTTTCCACCCTGTGGGAACCTTGGGGCTTTTCTCATGCCCTGTACTTCGTTTCTTTTCTTTGTAATCTCCTGTCTCACTTGCACAGCACTGCTGCCAACTGGCTGGATTTAATTCAGTGCCATCAGGTTGCTGTATGGACAGGAAGAAAGTGTGCTCAGCTCCTCGGGCTCCTGTCTGCAGCCAGCTCCTTCCTGGGAGGGAATCAGGTCTGCCAGGAGCCAGGCAATACGTCTCTTAGTTCTGAACCCTCTATCCATCTGCACACCCCCTTTGCAAGGGGATTCTGGGAGGCTGGATTTTCACCAGCTTTACCAGAAAGCTCCCGTTTTCCTCCAGGGTGGCCATTTCCTCTGGCCACTGGCCACTCCGTGGTGTCCATTGGCTGATCCAAGATCCACCTTGGAAGTTTGGTAGGCAGACTGATCACTCCATGGTACAAAAGGCCGAGCATTACCCTGCCTACCTCTCCATCTGCCCTTCTTGGAGAGAGGCCGGCCAGAGGGAGATAGGGGGGATTTTATTTAACTTCATTTTCAAGTCTCCAAAGCAGTAGAATTAAGCTAACTCTGAAAAATGTGGGGAGCCCTGCTTTGATCTTGTCAGCCTTCTGCTCAAAGGGCTTGACTTTCTTTCTTACCCCAGAAGGCAACTCAGATCCTTGCCCTTGGTATTCTAGGTCCCGTACCTGAAGTGGATCATCTTTCTAGTGCCTCCCCACCATCTCCCGTTCATCTGCTGCCCATCCTGTTTTGGCCACAGGTCAGGTCAGCCTTTTACCCAGAATGCTTTGCTTTCCACCCCCCCTCCACTTCTTGAAATGCTATTTATTTTTCAGAGCTCAAGTTCCGATGTCACTTCTCTCAGGAAGGTTTCTGGTTTCTCGAGGGAGAGAGCAACTCTCCCTGTTTTTCCTCTCAGAGCATTATGCTGCTCTCACTTGCATCAGTTGGGCTTTGTACAACATACTTTCTTCACTACAATCCTTCAACCCTTCTTCCTTCCTTCCCTCTCTTCTTTCCTGTCTCTCTCCTTCTTTTGGTTCCTTCTGGTACTAGGGAATGAACCCAGGGCCTTCGTACTGAGCTGTATCTCTGGCACTTTTGTTTTGTTGTGTTGTGAGACAGGTTATTATGTGGTTAGGTGGGACTCAAACTTATCCTCCTGCTGCAGTCTCCTAAGTGCTGGGATTATAGGCATACTCCCCCCATGCCCAGCTAAGACTCTGTCTTATTTGGCTACCAGTCACTCACTATGACAAATTCCAAGAGGCATACAAAACGGCCCCTTGCACTCCCTCATGCATCCAAACAATCAACAGTTCTGCAGCTTTGACCTGCTAGATATTTCTGGATCCCATTTCTTCTCTCCTGTAAGAGTTAGATCAATGCTTTGGCCCTTACCACTGTCTGCAAGGTCACTACAATGGCTTCCAATGGAATTCCTTGCTGTGGTCTCTTGGGCTCACAGCCACTGTCCTTGCAGGGCCAAAGTGCTATGTTTCACTCATTTAGTTAAAAATGTTCTCGTAGCAAGGCCCATCATGGTTACTAGGGGTAAGTACCTGGTGCATAGCAGGTGCTTAACAAGTATTGAGCGAGTGAACAGGAAATGTCGCTGGAGTGGAGGGCAGTGTACAAACTTGGCTGGGTGGGTGTCCCAGGACCCTTGACTCACAGATAGTCATCCTCCCATGGGAAAGGGGCTTTTCCTCTCTGACCCTGTTTTTTGCATCTGTAAAAAAACAAAGATGATTTTACTTCTAGGGTTTGTAATGAACTCATTTCCTCGTTTCTCCCGAGTTACTTTACTTTTATCTAACAATTAGGCAAATACCTGAAATTGTGTTGGGGGCTATGTTGAGAGAGGTAACTTCATTCAAAAATGTGTTACTTTTTCTTTTGAAGTGGACATAGGTTATTGCCAATTAGGTAGAACACAACCAAAAAGTCCCCTTTTGCTTTCTGCTTGAGTCTCTTCTGCCCTAAATCATCGTGCTCTGTGACTCAAGGCCTATGAATCAGAATCCAGTTAAAGTGCGCCTGAGAAGTCTGCCTAGACATAAAAATCAATAGAAGGATTAAAAAAAAAGCAAGAGGTTGATTTCAAGCTACAAATTACATAATTCAGAGGTCGAGAACACAAGGCTTCCTCCTGTCAAGACTGTGGAAGTTGGAAATCTGAGGTATTAATGTAACAGTTGGGAAAAATGACGATAATGATTGTGCCAGATTTCCCTGTGCCGAACTGTTGGGACATGTAGACAGGCAATAGATAGAGTGGCCGGGTACTCACCTCTAAGTCTTTCCTGAATATTCCTTGCTCTTGTTCCTGTTAGTATATTCAGGCTGGTTATTTCATTGAATAAACATCGTCATTGCTTTAACAGGTCTTGTAGGATCTTAATAATTTATACCAGGCTTATCTTGTCTTTAGGAATAAAACAAATTTAATATTAGTGATATCAGGGCATTATTAAACTCCTTTTGGCTGTGTATTTTCAACATCCTTGTGGAATATTCCTACCTGATGGTCTTCAAATTTCAAGCCTCAGAGTCAAACTTTGGACTGGGAGACAGAGTCTTCTCCCTCGTGATCCCGTTTTTAGTTGTGGTTCTGTTTCTGATTGAGCCTGGGATTACTGGGTGGGAGCAGCACTGGAACTAGTGGCTTCTGGGCTCAAATAAAACGTATGAAAGTCGACATGTCTGGACAAAGGGAACCGAGCTGTGCATCACTCACCTTGTTATTCTGACTGGGAAGTAAGTGAGAGTAGAACTGTTTGGAGCAGTATGACATGGCGGCCTGAGGTCCAAATGACAGGTGACATTGGGGAAGAACATGCTCACAGGTGGGTTACCCCTCATCCAAAATGCTTGAGGCCAGAAGTGTTTCAGATTTAGACATTTTTGGATTTTGAAATGTTTGCACATTGTAATAAGATCAAAATCCAAGCCAGAAATGTATTTGTATCATATATACTTTAGAGACATAGGCACACATTTTATATGATTTTAAATAGTTTTATGCACGAAATAAAATCTCATGGTGTGCAGTATTTTGGATGTTTGGATTGGGGATACCCAACTTGTGTGACACATGCAATGCTCATGAGATGGTAAGACGAGGAAGGTGCTGCAGTTTACATGTTTATTCTGAGCTATTGCCCTTGGGCTTCTTCTTTTTGATGCCTCATAGGCATTTTGTAGCTTTGGCTTCTCTTTCCTTGTTCTTAGAGGTGACCACTTGGAGATATGGTGTTTTGCCGCCACAGACAATTAGTTCATTATAAAACAGGGAAAGTTTCAATGTGTGTGCAGTGTTCAAGACACTGAGGTAGGTGGACTCCAGATTATTTCCCTGGGGAGTCTTACTGTTCGTGTTCTGGTGCTTTTCTCAGAATAGGGGTGCAGATAGCAGCACAGCTACGGAGCCGTTCTGTTCCCAGGCCGCTTCCCACAGTGCTAGGGCTTCCCTGTCGTGGCTGCATCGATTAAGCGCTGTAAACCTTTAATGTTGAAAGTCCTTTACTTTCACAAAAACTTTTGTCAGCTGCAGATGTGACAGAGAATGTGAAGGCTTAGAGCTGCTGAGAGCGTTCTGACCTGTCTTAGTGCAGGCAGGGAGGGAGCAGGAGCAGCTGCCTGCTTGCGGCCTCCTTCAGTTCAAACGCACCTGGGTCACAGCTGGTTGGAAAGGTCAGTAGCTGCACTACTGCACCCCATCTTTCAGAATACATGTCTTTCACCTTTTGCCTAGCTTTTTCACATGCTAGGCATCCCTAGCAGAGAGTCTTCAGGGTCTACCATGCTTTCCTTACTGCTCCTTTCTTCAAGGACCTGGTTAGGGTCAAATCGAGCTCCTCGTAGCTTTTTGCAGTTCCTTTTTGTCCTGTCTCCTGCCACTCTATTAATCTCTTGAAATTTTCTCATCCTCCCGGTGCTCCTCTTGGTAGAATTCAGCACTGTGCAGAGGAGGGAACACCCAGCAGGGACGGACTCACTTTACCTTACTGTTGCTGTGCCACTGAGCAAGTGGCTTAGGATTTTCCTGACTCAGCTTCCTTTCTGTAATATGAAGCAATCAATTAGCAGGGCACTGAGATCTATGGTTCCCCTGCTGAATGAAGTGCTCTCCAAATCTGCCCAGTATCATTTTAATACACTATTGATTGCTACTTGTGATACTCGCTCATATGTTCATCAGAGAAACTTTGAAAATGTAGATGAGAACAAAGGGAGGGAAAAAAGAAAATCATTTTAGCGGGGAAGGAATCTTTGCTGTGGGATGAAGACTGATGAGCCTCTCTGGGTCTGTCTTTCCCCTTCTACCTTTAATCTTTGCTCCAGCCTATCTCCTGGTCCCTTCTGCCCCTGCCTCCTCCTGTGCCTCTTGTAGGTTACTTAACCTCACGGAAGGCTGCGTTTTACTAAAACTGCAGTTAAAAAAAGCAGACTACAATCAGATCTATCTGGGTGATGCCTAACTTCATCCTGGCCTCACTGGAGACTTATGGAACATTTGTAAGTGTCTTTTACTCATTTGTAAAAAACAAAAGTTTTGTGAAGAGTTTGGCTTATGGCCTGTCTTAGACTAGTAACTAAATAAATGCTATCTCTGGATAACAGCTAGTTCAAGCTTTCCCTTTTTTCTTGTACTTGTGGCTTTTTCTAATGTGGTCCATACAACCTCCCAATGACTTTTTTTGGTGGGGGATGGGATCAGTACTAAAGGAAAGCCTGGTAGACCCTAAGGACCAGCTGGTAGGGATGCCTCGCACGTAAAAGGGCGAAAGAGTTGAAAGATGTGTATTCTGGAAGAGGGGCACAATCGTGCAGTTGTTGACCTTTCCAACTAGCTGATATACTTCAGGCTAACTTGACCTCACTATGTATCCCAGGCTGGCCTTAATTCATGATGATCCTCCTGCCTCAGCCTCCAAAGTGCTGGGATTACAGTTGCGTACCATCATGCCTGGTCCAATGACATTTTGATGTTTGGTTTTAACCTAATCTTCCCGGTCAGCAGATGTGATCTCCATCAGTAGTGAATTTTACTTCTATCTGTTCATCTTCTCCACAGCACCCAGGGAAAATGTCTCTACAATCCTGTTTTGGAGCAATTACATATTAACACTAATGAGATGGTACTGTGGCATTTCTCCCAGAGATCACCCTGATAAGGTAAAATCACTCTTCCCAGGCCACACCTCTGTACCCACTGCCGCGCAGACTCTTCATCCTGTCAGATATCCTGTGACCTCTGAGGAGTCCTGAGCTTTGAGACTGCTCGCCTGTTGCATTGCTCACTACCCTGCCTGGGTCACTGACTCTCTCCCACTCTGGGCCAGGGAACTCCTGATCCCTTCACCTCACAGTGAGCCTGGAAGTGGCCACCAGAGGCTCAGGACTGGAGATGCTTCCTGCTGAGAAGCTTGCAGTAGCGCTGCGTTGGCAGTGTGGTCTGTGGCTTTGTGTGTCATCCATCGCTCACTGGGGCTACACAAGGTTGTGTTCACTCACTGTCTGCAGTGCTCCATGGGAAAGGGAAGCTTTATCCCAGGAGCTTTTATCTTTGGAAGAAAACTTCAACTATACATGCACAGGGTGGGGCAGGGCTTCTGTGTTAACCCTGCCATGGTGTGAATTAGGACAAATATTTGTACAGAGTACAGACCCATGGTGTTTGTAGGGTCCAGGAACCCTAAAAACACCAAAATCTGAGTACCTTAAATAAAATGCACAGAATCTGCATACAACCTATAGATACCCTCCCATGTACTTTAAATCACCTCTGGATTGTTTATGATAACCAATACAACATAAATGCTATATAAATAGTTATGTATGGTATTAGTTAGAGAATGACAAGCTAACAAGTCTGAATGTGTTCAGTACAAATGCAATATGAAATTGGTTGACCTCGCAGATGTGGAACCCACAGACGTGGAGGGTCAGGTGTCTATTTTGGGACTGGTACCGGAAGAGAGACACTCTACACCTCTCCCATGCACGAGGAGCTACCTGAGCTCCCCTTGTGATTAACCCTGCCAGTTTCTGGCTTGTACTCATCCTCAGGTGAGGGCAGAGAGGTGAGTGCCCAGGTGTCTGAGCTGGAGAGCCAGGGGAAACTCTGGACTCACATTCTGCAGCCCCTGCATGTGCTCCACACAGACTTCACATTGGTTGAGCCTCCTCTTGGCCACCTGACTAAGGATAAAAATCTTTCTGTGGGCTTCTTCCAGGGGACATGCAAGTGGGTGTCCATGTGGAAGCTCCCCTCCACCCTGCCAATGCATGCCAGCACAGGAGGCTGGTCCAGCTCAGATCTGGCCCTGGCTGTGCAGTTCTATTCTGTCCCACCCAGGGCCCAGGGTGCCACGTGAGCGGGACAGATATGCATCAGCTGCCACGGGCATTTCATTCCAGGTTATCAGATGGGCTCTATTTTCGGGGCCATCCGTCTCCCCATCTTGCAGTGTAGAACCTGGAGTTCTCCAAATACCCAGATTGCAGCTGTCCCTGAGGTATTTTCAACCCTGTTCAGAGTGTACCCAATCCAGGAAGAGAAGCTAACCAAAACATTTGGAGAGCAAACAGTACAAATGAAGTTAGTGACATTTGAGGTGGGGGTGGCGAGCTCTTTGCTGGGAGCTGAGCAGATTTGAACCAAGTGACACACATGGACTGTTTGGCTTCTGAGAGACTCTTCCAGCTTTGGGATTTTTAAGTTAAATACAGAAGGGTAACAGCAAGGGGCAGACAGAAATGGAGGCAAAGACTTGCTCCAGTTAGTGGAAATTCCAAATTATGTTGGTGGAAGGAATGTCCTCACATCACTGGGGACCTTGCTTGGGTGGCCATGCTGGGAAGGCAGGAATGTAGGCACTGGAAGACTGGGGTGTCAGGGAAGGAGGGTGAATGGGCTAAGAGGGCAAATTGAAGCCTGGCTTAAGACAGGAGTCACCAACAGATGTGAGCTCTAAGGCACTGACCCTTATTTGAAAACCATCCCTCAAGAAGTGTGAGGTGCAGTACCTGCGTGCTGTATTGGGATTGGGTTTCTTAGGGAAAATCTTTGGAAATAGCCTTTGACCCTGCTTAGGGAGGGACATCATTCACCTTTGTCCTGAGCCACCCCCACTTCTCCTGGGTGCCACTTGCAAGGTTTAATGATTCTGTTAGCCAAACCACTCATTTCGTTTTCTTTTCTTCTTTTCCTTATCTGGACCATAGGGCTTTCCTGTCCAGGAAACATCATCACAGGGCAGCTGCTTGTGCCTGTTGTGTGGACGCACAACTCACTTTACTGTCATACGTATGTGTCTGGTGAGGCTGTCAGGAGCAGCTCTCATTCCCATGATGTTTTACAGCTGTCATATTAGTGTCACACGATAGAGGAGTCCTAGAGAGATGGTGTCAAGAGGAGCTTATTAAACATCCCCTCCTGAAGATTCTGATATGCCCTGTTAAGTGAGGCGTCCCTCACACCCTGGAGGCACAGGGCTGCTGTAGTGAGCCACTGTCACCCTTAGATAAGGTAAAGGATACAGGAGAGAAACCACTTCCTGTGGTTTAGCCGTCTGTGGAGTCACCTAGGATAAAGTGGTCTGTGTGTATCACTACAAGAGCTCCTGCCATGGCGTCTAGACTGCCCTGAGTTTTAGAGGCATATGGACCAATGCACAGGTTTACTGCTTCCAAGGGACCAGTGCAGGCCCAGGTAGTGATCTGTGTTATGATGTATGCTTCGTGAAAACCAGGGA
>PVJX010017071.1:0-39131 GCA_004027295.1 Dolichotis patagonum | reverse complement strand
TGGCTGGCTTAAGACAGGAGGGTATGGGGGGTGAGGTTGTCACTCTTAGCAGCCTACAAAGTGCAAATCACAGGGACTGTACGGGGAGAATGGAAGTAGAGTTTGATCTCTTTACTTGCAAGCTGTGGTCCCTTGCTCCAGCTCACTTAGTGCTACTTGTAGGGCACAAAAGACAGCTGAAAAAAGGAAAAGCATAGAGGAACACTGGCTTCCCTCTGCACTCTACTCCTTCTCTTCCCTGAGCACTGCGCTGAACAGCCACCAGTGGAGAGAAATCTGTGGGTTACTCTCCTGCCCTTGCCAGTCCTCAACAAAGCCCAGCTCCAATGTGAATCCAAACGTTCATAAACTCCCATTGGTTCAGAAGACAGTGCACCAAAGAGACAGCACTAGGCAGGGAGGAGGAGCTGCAAGAAGGAAGAATTACCTGCAAGCAGACTTCTGGCAATGTCTCCTACTGTTTAAAAGTTTCCCCAGTGTAAGGGTTACTTCTGGCTGGGAGCAATAGATACTGCTGGAAGTTGATGCACCCAGAAAATAAGCGCATTGTTTATATTTATGGTGGGTATCACAAGGAGGATGAATATCTTTCCTCTAGGAGTGGGATGGGAGGCTAGAGAGAAGTTTTCTTTTCATTTTATACCTCTTGGTACTTCTTTGTATAGTTTGGCTCTGAATAATTTTTGAAGTAGGGTAAGGAAGAGCTTGAGCGCATTTGTACAATCAACTAACTGTTAATATTGAGGAGAAGCGACTGGCCATAGATAGCTAATGAAGGTCTTTCGAGTAAGACTAGATAACAAGGACTCTAAGATGGTATTTCTTGGGGGTGCATAAATAATAAGGAAAGAAAGTACTCCAGTGTATGTTAGTCAGCTATTACTGTTGTGGGCAGCTGAGTTAGTCAGAAATATTATAGGCAAAGTGCAAAGACAGGGCTAGGTCCTCAATGGAACCAGTGTAGACACCTGGCAACTGTGGGAGAGACAGACACCTCCTGCTGTGGGCCAGGCCTCAAGACAAAGGATCAACAAACGCATCTACATCCAGGGGACTGATATTCTAATTAGTTCTCTCTCACCCTGAAGCCACTATTCCATCCTTCTAGGGAAAAGGTCACAGCTCCAAGAATGTCCACTTGCTACATAACTTGCTTTCCCATTTGTTCCTAATGTAATCAACTTTACCTGACTAGAGTAAGCAGCCTTGCGCCCTGGTAAGTGACTGTGGTCTGGCAAGCCGCGGCCACCCCAGGGCGGGGAAATCAGAAGCAAGAGCATCTCCTGAGATCCACGCCATGTTGGAACTTAGGGCGCCGAGCCAACCAGTAACCAGCCTGCTGCCTACCGGGGCGCGGGCTTAGAATCAAACATACCCCCTCCCCACCTTAACAATTGGGATCCAGGGATCTGGGTATCTCTTAGCAGGTGACCATATTTGGTACAGCAAGTGGGGGGAGTTTCCTTCTACTATCTCTGAAGGCAGATATTTTTATCGCTGTTTTGCTTTGTCCTGATTAACGGTGTTGCTCTATTCAATACTCTGTGTTGATGTGTTCTATAATGTTGTGTATTTCTTTGATTTTTCTGTACCTAGTAGAATAACAACTATTGTGAAGACAACGAGATATACAATGTTGCCTGTTACTGTTGTCCTGGTGACCTGCTTTGATGTTCTGTGCCAATTTCACTATACTGTCTCAGTTGGCTTTATTCCATCCTGTTTTTTTGTAACTGTTTGCAGCCTCACTGTGTGTTCACTTTGTATGCCTTAATTTTGTAACATGAACAGCTATTTCTGGGATGACAGTATGTGGTTTGTCAACTAATGATTGATGGGTTTTTTTTTTTGAGGTTTTGTATTGTTTCTACCCTTTTTTCTGTATTGCTTTTTTTTCTCTTTAAATAAAATTTAAATTTTTTCTGACTATTGATCTTATTGGCTAACTATAGTTATATCTCACCTTATACCCATCTGCTTTGTGAGCTCCCAGTCTTCCCCAACCTTGAATCTACGGTTTTACTCTATAAAAGTCCCTGGAAAAGACAGAGTCCCTGGCAACCCACTCGGGAGCCCCTTCTGTCTCTCTTCAGACAGAAGCTTTCTTTCAATAAATATATTCTACTCTTCACCTCTGTTGTTCCTAAAATTCATTCTTCGGTTTTAGAGAACACGAGCTCATGGACATAGTAGGTCGGGAGTTTCATTCCCCTATATCATTACCATGACAAAATAGCTGAGATAAATGAAGAAATCTTTATTTCTCAGACGTTTCAGTCCATGGTCAACTGGCTTCATTGATTTTAGGCTTTGGTGATGCAGAGACATCATAACAGAAGAGGGAGTGGAAGAAAGCTGCCAACCTCATCGTCCTGGGTAGGGGTGAGGTGAGGAAAAGAAGTCAGAGAGAAAGTAGGACCAGGGAGAAGATTTAGTCGCTAGAGTCATGGCTCCGGTGACCCACCACATTTAGCTAGGCCCCACCTCCTCATAGCCCATTTGACTATGCACTCATCAGTGGACTAATTTATTGATGAGCATAGTGTCTTCATGATCCGGTCACCAAAAGTCCATCAGCTGACCTTAGAGGGGAACATTTGAGATCCAAATTAACACACACACCATATTTTATGAACCTGTTGATCCCAAAGTAGGATGAAGCTAACAGAGGGTACACATTGGTCCTGAGCTCTGTTCCAAGAGTGATGGGGTTTGTTTTGGGGCATTCCATGGACAAGATCCCACAAAGGCACCACGAAGAATATCAGAAGAGAGGTAAGAGGAGGACCTGATCTTTCTTCTAACAGAAAGATCTTTTTCGTGCTAGTATCCCAAATAGATGCAGCTTAGAATAAGCCAGATGATGCAAGATGGTGAAGTTGGAAGTGGGCACAGTAAGGACTCTGAACACATACCTGCAGGTTAATGCGCTCAAAACTAGAAATTCAGTGAGGCTGGGCTTTTACTGATTCTGGACAAAAGATCACATACTGCCGTTCCACAGCAGACCTTGGAAGATGGGGAGGGAAGAGGAGAGCCTGCCGAGACCCATGGGGCAAAAGCTGGACCCCCCGCGGCCTCCTATTTGGAGCTGAAACATTAATCTCCTGAGTAGTGGCAACTGGAGGTCACCCAAGCAGTGGCTGGGGAGTCCTTCCCTTCAGAAGCTTCAAAGCTTTGCTAGCATCCCAGAGTTCTACCCTAGGTGTTCCAGTCTGTTCACTGCTCTTCTTCCTCCTCCCCTCCCCCTTATTTTCTGCCTTCTTTCTATCATATCCTGCATACTGACAGAGAGGAAATGAGCAGAATCACTTACCCACAGGACGAACTGAAAGCTACAGAAGTTGCTTGATAAATTACAGGGCAAATCAGTCTGAGCAGCCGCTGATAAGGTGCCTGAGGCCTGAAGGTAGCCCAGAGCCCTGGAGCCTCTCGTATGCCCTGTGGCTGGATCATTGAGACACACTCCTCTCTCTGCTGGGGGGCCAAGGACCACCTGCAAGACAAAGGCCATTGCTCCTCTTCATGCCTGTGGGGAAGCATGCGGTTCGGTTCTCAGACGAGTCTGGCACAGGGTACTTACTCAGCTCCAGTTCTTCTTGCTGCCTAGTGCTGACAAGCAGAGGGCTCAGCTCTCCCAGGCTGCCATTTCTCATCCTCCCAGGAGCACCCACATTGGCTTAATTGTTTTAATTGAAAAAAACAGGCGACTAATGATTGCAGCTCTCTCTGCCAATACACAATGGAGCCACCAAGCTAAAGGAACTGAAGTCCAGTGTGGGAATGGAAAACCCTGGCTGCCTCAGAATGGCTCTCACATCTGAGGTGGAGCAGGGGGCGCCCACCCCTTTGGAGTGGGGTAGGTAGTAGTTAACATAGCCTTTGCCGATTGATGCCTTCTGCCCTGCGTGGGAAACCCACCTCATGGTGCTGCTTGAGTCAAAAGGGTTCTGGAGTGCCTGTGATTTCTTGCTCAAGGGGAAGAATAGCTTTTTGCATAATTCTGAGAGCAAGCAACATGCCTCTCTACCACATCCTGGAAAATTCGGAGATACACAATGCATTAACTAAATAGAGGTCCCAGCAAGCAAGCCTTGATAAGGAGATGTGTGGCATTCTGCAGCTGGGCTCCTGCCTGTGAAGAGACATAAAAGCCCCGTTAGAGCTGGATAACAGCTGCATATTTCTTGTCTACAAATTCCACTTGCATGAAAGTGGCATGCAACAAGGAAACATTGTGTCTGCTGACCATGGGAATCAGAGATTTCTGGGGAATCAGTGGGCAGGAGGGGGCTGTGCAGAGCTAGTTTGGGAAGCTCACCTTTGGGCTGGACAATTTAGACACAGGCCTGTGGCTCTTATCTTCGTAACCCCTCCTGGCTCAAAGGGGAGATTTGGTCCTTGGTGGACCTATGTGGGTGGCGTAGACTTGAGGGTCTGTGGTTGTGAAGATTGCAACATGAAAAGAGATGAAGGGCACAGAACTGAGCTCCAACCAAATAGCAGCATCCCCTTGTTAGGTTCTCCCCTTCTCTGGCCATCTACACCACCAAGAAGGGCAAGAGCAGAGCTGCCCAACTGAGAAGCCTTCTACTGCAGTCAAGGTGTTCTCCATGAGGAGCCCCTCGTTGGGGTCCCACTTGTCCTGCTCCTGTGTTCCAGATCTCGGGTTTGGGTGGAGGACATATCTGCCATAGGGTCTTGTGACGACCTCAGAGGTGCTCATGGTGGGTGCCATCATGATCACTTTTCCAGATGAAAAAACAGGCTCGATAGCGTGACATGCGCAAGGCTGATGTAGGAGTGGCCCCTGAACCCTCTCTAAAGGGGTGCTGGACTAAAGTGAGAAAGAGTAATTGGAGGAAGGATATTCAACTTTATCACATGCAGGGAGGCAAACTCACATGATTCAGAAGCTCATATACCTCTCTGCTATAGGAAGAGGAAAAGCTGGGGTGTGAACAAGTTTTAGGGGGATGGTAAATAATTCTGGGGGACTGGTGGGGCAGGGAGTCTTTGGACTTGAAGGAACCTACAGTGACCTGGGAAAATGTTTTGAGTCCCAGAACAGTCAGTGGACTATAAATAATTCTCTTTGGAGTAGTGAATGGGAATGAAGAGAAGACAACGTTGTATGAAAAAGTGTCCAGAATTTGGTCTTCTTCCTGTGATATGCGTTTAGTTAATAAAAACTCAGGAAAGGGACCAGCAGTAATTGTTTGCTCCCTTGGTGGGTCTAGGCCAGTGGAAGCAAACCCATGACACATGGGCCACATTGAGGTGTTGGTGTCACTGAAAGCTCTAAGAGGTCCATCATCACTGCAAAGCTGTGTCAGAGCAGAGAGGCGTCCAGCATCTTGTAGCTCTCCAAGTTCCTTTAACTTACAGCGGTCACATGGGGAGTACTACTCTGCCGTACTGAACTCGAGCCGTTTGTAGGAAAGTGGATGCACCTGAAGACCATAGTTTTAAGTGAAATAAATCATACATACAAACATAAGTATCACATGGTTTCTCTTATATGAGAAATCTGGAGTAGAAATAAAGAGCAAAATAAAAGATAGATAATAGGAAGTAGGGAGGTAGATTGTCCTCAAAGGGGAAGGGAATCAGGAGATGGAGGAGAGGGGGAAGGGGGGAGGGGCATAGATGTTTAAAAACAAGAATTGGGGTGTATTATGTACATGCACCAACTCCATGCAGGGAATGGAAACATTGTGTACTGCAAACGTGTACCAAAAAGAAAGGAAAGGGAATCAAGAGATGGGTGGAGGGAGGGAAGAAGGGAAAGGGGATGAAAAAAGGAATTAAGATGTGGAAGCACCAACTTCCCCCAAGGAATGCAGGCATTATGTACTATGCACATGAACTAACCAACTCAAAGGAAAAAGGAAAGAGAAAAGATGAAGCAGTCTGCACACTGGCAGGCCGTATTTTGGGGTGATGGTCCCTGAGCTCTTTCATCACGCAGCTCACAGAAGAAGGATTCACACCCAGCCTTTTGAAGTCTCACTCACTGCTTCTCATTTCCTGCACAGTCTCGTCTACAGCTTTGCTGGTCTCTGACCACGCACTCACCCTTCGCCTCCCCTGCTCTGCCCTACTGTGTGTCCATCTGGCTCCTAGCAGTCGGCTAGGCTCAGCCTCCGGCATCCACACCCCTCCGTTACTGCTCACAGGCCTGGCTTCCGCAGAGCTGGCTGGTGCTGCTGGTGTCCTGGCTTTCCAAACTCCTGGCCAACTCTCCACCTGGTTTCTGACCCCCAGCTTCAGCCACTCCAGGTCTGACAATCTCAGGTTCTGGCTCTGTCTCTGTGCTTCATGTCCACGTTTGCTAGAGAACTGTCCATGAAGCTGGGCTGTGCTGGTGGGAGCTGGGCCAGGCAGCAGGTCACTAGCCGAGGACTGCTCCTCAGAGGTGCCAAACCAGATGGGTGAGGCAAAGTCGGAAGCCAGAAAGTAGAGCCAAAGGTGCATCAGACGCAGCTGGGTGGGGTGGCGGTGAGGACAGGAATGTGTGCAAAGGTCAGCCGTGTGGAAGCCAAGGGGACATGCCAGACAAAAGCAGCCGAGACAGGTCGTCGTGGAGGTCATTCCATGAGCGCTGGACATCTGCCATGGGGTATTCTGTGAAAGCAGGGCCAAGCGTGTTTCAGCCATTCAGTCTTGTTAACTCACAGGATGGGTGGGGAAGACAGACACAGTCTAAGAGGGAGAAATGGGAAAGAGCTTTACAGTTGGTTCTACTCTTGGTTCCCCAGGAAGAGCGCAACAGACCACACCGCGAAGCCCCAGCTCTGGCCACAAGGCTGAAAGACACAAACCATTGTGGATTCAGTGAAAGGAACAAGACAGGCGGGGAAGGAGGTGTTTAATCTGAGTGATTAAATCTGAGTGATTAATCTGAGTGATTTCAGCAGGCTCTGGGGTATTGGGGCTGAGCCTGGTGCTCTAACACGTTATTCCCCATGTAATCAGAAAGGGTATTTGGGGTCCTGGAGTGTGAGAGCCCAGTAAGAGAGGAGAGTGGGAGTGTGGGCTGAACTGGTTGCTCAAAAAAGAGAACAAACCAGTGTTCAGCCAGTGCCTCAAAAGTGGGTCAAGACAGCATTTGTAAAAATGATGTCACCACTGGATGGGAAGGGGCTCCTGAAGAAAATATTTTTAATTGCACAAGTTGTACATAGAGCTTGAAATCAGTGAAAACTGATTTTAAAAAGTGACTTTCCAATGTCACAAGGGAAACTACTATTAGTAGATAAGTATATTTTTTCAAGAACTTTGGCTATATTAATAGGAAATATTTACACATAAACACTCATGCATGTACACATTATTTTCTAATTTATAATAATAATCAAAATATGATTGCACTGTGACATAAATTTCTTTTTAAAATCTTAAAAATATATCATGGCCTTATTCCACATCAATTCATAAGATTGACATCATTCTTTATTTTAATGTCTGCATATATTACATAGTATGGCATGACCATAATGTATTACTAATCATTCTTATGCTAATTAATGTTTATTTTGCCTTCTAATTTTTACAATTATATTGACACAATAAACACTGTTCATGTTTGAATGACTTTTCTGGTGCATAAATTTCTATAAGTGAAATTTTTGAATCAAAAATTATATGCATTTCAAATTTAATTAGGAACTATTCAATTTCTCTCTAAAAAGATTACAACAGTTTATATTCTCATATCAGTTTATGACTAGTCATTAGACATTATTGATCTTCATTTTTCCAACCTAATTGGTGGGAAATACGACTTCGTTTTAATTTGTATATGTCTAATCACTAGGGATGTATGTAGGTCTTTTTAAATGTTATTAATATTTGAAAATTCTCATCTATAAATTAACTGATCTCGTCTCAATTAAAATGTTTTTTTCTTTCTACACTAAGAATATTAACAGCTCACTCTAAAATTATAAATATTTTTATTAGGAGTTATTTCTGGTTTCCTCAGTCTCTTGGTAACTGGATGACTGGGTAGAGGCATTATGGGTTCAAGTCACTGATTAACTAGTTCCCAACTTTTTGGGTATGAATCTCTTTGAGGTTCTAATAAAGCTACTCCCACACACGTTTTTGATTATGGTTTCGGAGTTTTTCCAGGGTCCCTGAAACCTACCATGTATCTCTGTTTATTCTTTCTCTGCTTAAAAATCTTTCTACTGTGTTGATAGAGATCTGATCTGTAAATGTTTCCAGTGATTTCTACCATTAAATGTGTACCCCTGATGGCCTCCCCTGTAAAAGTTACCTGAGAAATTTACCTGCCCCTTCCTAGAAAAGCAGCCCTCTCCACCGAAAGCTCAGAGCTAGGGAGACGGCAGCCAGGGCTCAGCGCAAGACCCATCACAGCTGGAGGGTGGAGTAGGATTGCCATCAAGGTGCTAAAACAGCAAAGGATGAGACTCTACCCACCTCCAGAGAGCCCATAATGAAGCATGATACATGTAGCAGCGTGATTCTACAAGGACTCTGGAGGGGAGGGAGGTGTGAGCAACTTGGAAGTTCAAGGCCTCTTCTGGGAAAACTAATAGATCAGCCTTGAGGAAAAAAGTTTGAGGGTCTCTCCAGAGTGTTGGTTCTTGCTGAGTGCCGGAAATGAAGAGCGCTCCATGACAGGTAACGCAAGTCTTTGCACATCCGGGAACTTCAAAACAGATGCAGACGTCCTCTGTGGTTATGTCTCTGTCTGGTGAAAAAACTTCCCGGGAAAATCTAATCAATACTCCCAGCCGTGCCAAGAGTACTGCTCTCAGTTTGAGAAATGTCAGCTTTAAGTGGTTCCAATCACTTTCCACAGGGCTTTGGCTATAAAAGGGTCAGCTTGGAGCATAAAGATCAGCACACTCAGCACTTGAATTTGGTAATATCATCTAAACACCCTCAAGGGGGATTCAAATCCTGTGTGAAGCAGGCTCGCCCTCCTGCTGTGGATCTGGCTTCTCCGTTTCTTTTGCTCACCTCCGATTTCCCTCAGGTATGTATGCAGCTGTCAAACATTTTGACTACTTGACTATTTGTGCCTCCAAATATAACTAAACTTGATCATAATCCTGTCTAGAAAAATAATTAGCCAAGATTCAACTCTTGGAGGAATAGGGAGAATGAACCACCTCCCCTCCCAAAATGTAGGTCAATCTAATTTTAGCAGTAGGCTTCATTTCTCCCAATCAAGATGCTATTTGTTGAATTTCCTGTTTCTCATAAAGCATTTCAAGAGAAGAGCGGCGAGATTCCTACCTACAAAGGATAGCTGGATGAAGTGGAGAACGGCCGCTGGAGTTTCAGGCATAAACAGGTAGCTTTTGGAGGGAGTACTTTAAAAGGTACCACCCAGTCTGTGCTAAGCATAATGCCTACTTTCCACGAACTTTCACTTTAAGAAGCTTTTGTTGACTGAAATACACAGACTTAACAGTGGTAGTCAATGCACTTCTAGATAAAGCATTTGCTTCATGTACCAGTTGAGCACATAGCAAGCCCATATGTCAATAAGCCTTGTTGGGAATTCAGTCTACAACTGTGGCTTTTCTGCTTTTCTGGGCATTAAATCTTGACAATAAGAGCAAGGTTGTATTAGGCTGGTTGTGGATTATTCTAACAAACTACTGGAAACTTTATAAAGCAAAGAGGTGATTTTAGCTCATTGTTCTGCAGGCCTGAGACTGAGGGGTTACATCTAGCTGTTCCCCTCTTGCTGGCAGAATCCCAAAGCCATGGTGGGCATTGCATGCTGAGAGGCAGGGAATGCATGTGTGGCACTGCACACTGGACTTTCCTGCTCTCCTTCTGAAACAGCCAGTATTTAATCAGAGGAGCTCCAGTCCGATGAGTTTATCTAATCCTAATCACACTGCTAAATACCATGATTGGATTAAATTTTCCCCTCTTGATACCTCACTATGGGGATTAAATTTTAACACATGAACTCTTGGAGAATACATCCCAGCCCTACCTAAACTGTAATGGAGATAAATGCCTTAATCTACATACTCATATGAATCACTGTCCAAATTTTTTTAATCTTGAAATTTACTCAAAGACAAATAAACTGACAATCATTGAGACTGCATTCTAAAAATGAGGACATTCTTCATATACAGCTATATAAATACAATGTTTTGGAAATATGGTATCAATTTCATGTTTTTCTTCCCCCTGAGACCAAAGAGAGCTTACAGCTATATAAATACAATGTTTTGGAAAGATGGTATCAATTTCATGTTTTTCTTCCCCCTGAGACCAAAGAGAACTGGTAGTCATTGGGTCAAAGATAATAGTCTCTGTTCTTGTCTGACCTTGAATCTTTTTTCTAGAGATTTTTGATAGGTGTCCTGTGATGTTATTATTTAATCTGGTATATTTTTTTCTTCTTTAATTTGCAGGAAATCATTAGCTCATGTTATGTTGTCTTTCAACTCATTTCTTTTCCCCACTTTCACCTTGGCTCTGTGACTGTAGTCTCTTTTCATTCTCCACTGCAGTCAGCATTTGTCATGCTGTGAAGATAGAAGGGGAATTTTAAATTTCTTTCAGTGGAAAATTTACTTCTTACTTGGTGTATAAAATGAGAAATAATTTCATCACCTTCCTCTCTTCCTGCAGCAGAACTATGTAGCACCATAAAACATTTTCCCTTATTCCCATTCTAAAACATTTGTAATTACATTAAATTACAGTAACCTAAAAAGTTTTCTTTCTTAACATATCATACCATAATATATAGACCAAGGGGCAGATCTGGATAAGTAAGCAGTATTTTCAATAATATATACTTTTAGTGATTCCCAAGTGTTTTTGTTAGCTTGCTGTTACTGTAGCAAAATACCTGAAACAATCAACTTAAAGGGGGGAAAGATTAATGTTTTGCTCATGAATTTAGAGAGTTCAGTCCATAGTCACTTATGTATTTTATATTGGAAATGTAGAGGCACAGTACATCTTGATGGGAGCATATGTTGAATGAGGTCTATCTCATAGCCATCAGGAAGTAAAGGGAGAAAGAAGGCACTGATGTCCTTCAAGGCCACATTCCTACTAACCTAACTTCCTCCCAATAGGCCCCACCTCTTAAAGGTTTTACCACCTCCTAATAGTACCATGGGCTAGGGACCAAACCTTTAGCATATGGGCTTTTGGGGGACATTCTAGATCCAAATCATAGTACTGAGCAGCCCTAGACTATTGTCATTAGACTCTTTAGAGGTTAGTCCTGGGAGTTCTTATAGGTGACTAACCTCTCTGTGATTTGCTGTGTGTAGCTAGCCAGGCACAAGTATAAAATTGTCCTAGCAACAGCAATGCATAAATGCATGGAGGACATTGCATAACAGTCAAATAACAAAAGCTGGGGAAAGCTTCACTTTCCTGTGATTAAGGAACAATGTGCAGAAAAATGGATATTTTAGAACCGCCTGAAAGATAAGAGGTCAAAGAAGAGGCATGTTCTAGGCAGCAACGGACTCAGATGAGGTTCAAAAGTGGGTATGGGGTAAAGGGAAATTCAGTCCATTTCCTGAGAAGAATGAAGGGGCAGCTTGGCTTGCTCCAGAATGTGCAATCCTCCACTCTTTAGGATCCCCAAAACCATAAACTCCGGCAGAGGAAAGCCTGTGTTCATAGTAAGACAGTTTCCAAGCAGAGGAAAGAGAGTCCTGTTGGAGTGGTAGCTCCTGCTAAAACAGCCCATCACAAATCTCTCCAAGGTCACCCAAAACTCTTGCATATTAGAATCACCTGGATGAAAAAAAATTACCTGGATGCTTTTACCTACATGCTATGTTGGCCCCCAATATTCTGATTTAGTCTGGTAGGTGGAGACTAGACATAGATATTTTTAAAGCATTCCCAGGCAATTCTAATGTGCAACTAGAGTTGAGCACTGTTATGGTTTGTGTTTAGATGGCCCCCCAAGCCTCATGCAGTCATGGAGTCAGCTGAGTCTAGCATTTGTGATTAGTTTGTTGTCTAGGACTGGGATTGGCTATGTGAGTGCTGCACCTGCTCAGGGGTGGAACAGGTACACAATATAAGGGAAGGAAGGAAGTGTGCTTTCCCCCTTTTTTGCCCTTTCACTCTTGTTATTTGTGACCACCATGAATATCTGCCTCTCAGCTGCTACCCTGCCTTGGAGCCAGCTGAGTATAGACTGAAACCTCCAAAAACTGTAAGCTAAATAAACCTTTCCTTGCTTCAGTTTGGGCATCAGTTATTTTGTCTTAACAATGAGAGAAAAGTAACCAAGACAAGCACCACTGAGCTGGCCGATTGGAACCAACTAATTGGGAAATTCTCTTTTGATCTTGTACCTCAATTTCCTGATCTGTCCTCAAGTAAGTTGCTGAATTGAGGTGGTTCTCAGTCCTCTGCTTCTGCATCAGGGCTCTGGTTCTCTCTCTAAGCCTCCCTGTTGCTCCTTCCCATAGGTTTTCCTTCATATTTTCTCTGTTGTGCTTTGGTTCCTATGGGCCCAGATCTCTGCTAAGTGACAAAGATAGCTAATTACTTAATCAGAAAAACTAATTGCTGTTAACACTACTGGCTAAAGCATTTCCTATGTTAGCAAAATAGTGCCTCAAGCCTGTTAGATTATGCTCCCTGAAGAGCACTGCTACTATGGGAATTTCTGGTAGGGTAGCAGTGAGCAACAGGGTTTTGTAGTCTACCCAGGCCCACCACAGAGGGCCATGCCTTTGGGGAGATATGGAGACTAAGCAAAGAAAAATAGCCCTCTCCTTACATAACCATGTGGAGGTAGGCCATTGCCTGGTCTTTCTGTGATTCAAGAGAGCAATACTTCCCTTATAAGTCCTTGTTAAGGGTCTCCCCAAAGGTGTCAGATATTATAGATGGTCTACAAATATTAGTTTCCATTTTTCCTCTTGCCAATGGCCAGATCCAAATGTATCTTTTGGGGGCCACATCTCACTTTTAACACATGGAAATCAAATCTGTAGCCAAGCCAGGTCTCTCTCATCCCACACTTGTACAGTTAAGTTTTTTTTCTTTCAGGCTTTTCTATTGTAAAATACAGGTGACATAAACTTTATCATCTTATCCATCTTAAGGGTAAATTTCAAAGGGATTAAGTGTATTTATATCATGGTGCAACCATCATCACTGAATCATGCATCCCCTTTAAGAATTTTTCTCCTTATAAAATTGCAACTTGGCAATTCTCCTTACACAATGGCAACTCAGTACAGAATTTTTCTTCTTACAAAACCACAAAGCTGATTTATGTTAGTCAGCTTTCTATCACTGTGACAAAATACCTGGGACAATCACTGTATAATGAAGTAAAGTTTATTTTGGCTCATCATTTCAGTCCATGGTGACTTGGCTTTTGCTTTGGGCCTGTGGTGAAGCAGTTCATCATGGCAAGGATAGATTGGGTCACAGTCCCAATATTCCCTTTGAGAGTCCATCTCCATGGAGCTAATTAGGAGCTAATTCTCTTATTAGGTTACACATCCTAGAGGTTCTACCACTTCCAAATAGTGCAACAGGCTGGCAACTAAGGCTTTAACACATTGGCTGTTGGGGGACTCTTAGCAAAACCCTAGCACTGTTAAAAAGTAATTCCCCATCCCTGCCTCCCTCAAGGCCCTGGAAACCACTATTCTGCTTTCTGTCTGTCTTAGTTACTTTTTACTCATCGCTGAGACAAAATACCTGATGCCCAAAGTCAGGAAAGGAAAGGTTTATTTCTTACAGTTTTTGGAGGTTTCAGTCCATGCTCAGTTAGCTCCAAGGCAGGGTGGCATGGTGGGGCCGCAGTTCATGGCGGCTGCAAACAGCAAGTGGGAACCAGCGAGAGAGAGACACACCTTCTTCCTGCCATTACATCACATCCTGGCTCCACCCCCAGGAGGGTGTAGCACTGACACCACCAATCCAAGCACTAGACAATGAACCAGTCACAAATGCACAATGCAAATACATGAGGCCTGGAGGCCACCGACATAAACCATGACACTGTCTATATGGGCTTCACTACCTCCTACACATGGAATCATAGTGTCATTACTTTTGAGACCTAAAGATTGACTTTGGCATTTCTTCTTGTTAAATTTTCCTTTGATTTATTATTCTTATTATTACTGCCAAGATTTCAGTCTTCCCAGAGCTCTGGATCCTGACGTTGTTACCCAATAAAGTAGCTAGCATTCCCAGTCTAGATCTTGTGCAGAGAGAGACAGAGGGCTTTCAGTGTCTTGTTTTGGAATCATAGACAACATTTTTGAACAGAAAGTCAAAAGATAAGTCCATTTCCATCCCAAAATGTTAGCATGATCTTCATAGATTAACCAGTGTCTGGTTTCACTGTTTCAAATCAACCAAACTATCTCCCCTGCCTCTTTCAGCTTATAATCGAATCTGCAATTTCTTTTTTAAACTGGGTTAACTTATTTATTTATTTATTGGTTGTTTTGTTTTTTGAGACAGGTTCTGACTATGTAGCCCAAGATGACCACAAACTCATGGAAATCCTGCCCCAGCTTCTGAGTGCTGGGATTACAGGCATGTACCACCATGCCCAGTGAGTCCACAATTTGTTTATCATTACATTCTGTTCCAGAAACCAAATTCCTGTCCAACCTCCATTCTTTTTCCTTCTTAGTAACAGAACCTTAATTTTTAGCTCCAATAACTCCAGTTTCTCTCAAAGCCAGATATAGCCATGTATCTCCATTCTGGTCAATGAAGTGCAAGTAGAATCTTTGAGTAGAACTTCAGAAAAATTTCCCCTAAAAGTAAGTGACTGGCCTCCTCCTCTTTCTTTATGCTTGAGATGAATCTGTAATGGCAGAGCTTCCAGCAGCCATCTTGGGTCATGAGGTGACCTTGAGAGTGAAGAGTACCAGAAACCTGGTCTGTGCTGCCCTGAACCTCACCACAGAAGCCCAGGGCTGCCTGCTGCTGAATTTTCTTATAGAATAGAAAAACAAGCTTTTAAAGTCTAATCCTAGTGAATGATAAAAATCATTTTCATTTCATTAAAATACAAATGCTCTTTGTCTGTCTCAGAAAGGACAGGGAAAAAGAGTGGGAGAAAAATAGAAAAGAGAAGAGGGAGGGAGGAGGGAAAAAGGACAGAAGAAAGGGAGAGAGGGAGGAAAAAAGCAAGGAAAGAAGAAAGAAAGGGAGGAAGGGGGAGGAAGGGCAGGGAAGGAAAAAGAGATCCATGGGTTTGGGTAGAAATCTTGGATTTCTTTCATATCTGGAAGATTTCTATATATCCACAGACTTTCCATTCTCTGAAAAATAGTTTGAGAGGTCACTGAGAAGGTGAAAAACAAAAAGGAAATTTGTCAGCATGTCTTTGAGTGGATCTCCTGATGGTAGGAGCTAGAAAAGCCTTCCTCTGGAGTCCTAGGCCATTTCTAAGTTTCCTTTGAAATCACTAATTATGCTCTAAAAGAGAAGGCGTCATTGGAGCCAGAACCAGCAGCCAATTACCCATGAGAAATCACTCGCTGTGTGGGCTGCCTTCTCTCTCTCTCTCTGTTCGCATAATTTCAAAATGCAATTTCTAGAATCATGCTAAATACTTGTAAACAAGAGATTGATTTAATTGCAAGGAGGAACCATTTCAGGGGTTAAAAACAAGAGCAGTTTCTTCTTGTTTTGTTGGTAACAGAGCCATCAGTTCTCTCTGGCTTAGACCTTCCATTTCCTTCCATCTCCACCCAGGCCAGGTCCTCTGTTGCTTTGCTGAAAGGCTTTAGAAGCGGCAGGCAGAGGATGCTAAGGGGTAGTGGAAAGAGCCGAGCACTTGGAGTTAGAAGACTCAGGTTCAAGACCTGGCTCTGGTACCTCTGAGGCTATTCCCATCAGCAAGGAGTCAGCCTTCCTAAACCTCAGTTTCCTTATCTTAAGAGTGGCACTGCCACCTGTGGTTGGAGAACTCAGTGGGTGATGGGTGTGTATAAAGTGTACACTGCCCAAATGGAATGTAAGCCTCATGAGTGCCCTCCAGAATTCCCCACTATTCTAAGCAATGCCTGGAAGAGCACAGGAGTGTGTGGTAGTCACTTCTGCCCCAACTGGTGCCATAACATAAACTGTGAAGTGACCATGGTGTGGGTCTAGGCTGACCAGGCTGATTCCAGCTGGGCCCATGCATGCATCTGCATTCGAGCCCAGGACCTTGGCTGGGAAGCCATGCTCTGTAGCTCTCTCAGGCTCCTCCCAGGGCTGATGGAGCCCCTCCTTCTCATGGCAATGGCAAAAAATGGAAGAAAAAGAAGAACCGGTGTGTTTGTACTAGCATCATTCCACTTGTCAAAGAAGGAGGAGATGTGGCCAGGCCAGGGCTGGGAATTTCACAATGTCCACTGAGCAGGAAGATGCTGCCAACTTTCAGGGCAAGAGGCATGGTGTTGCAGTCAGGGATTGGGAGGAGAACAATTAGAATCAGGACACGGAGTTCATAATATTATTTTTAGATTGTCACCCAGAGTTAACACAAGAAAATGCAGGAAATCTGTCCACAACACCAAAGACATAGAATATTTAGCCAAGGGCCTCAATCCCACAGCAATGTCCCACATGAGTCCAGATGAAGATCCAGAGCTCACAACAATGCCTCCTACGAGTCCAGCTGGAGGTCTAGAGCCCACAAGAAGGACTCACACCAGTCTCTGTTATGGATCTGTGCTGGGAAGGCCCAAAGGTCAGCGGGGGAAGCTAGGAAGTCTATGCCAGCAGGGTGAAGGAGCCGTGCTGGTAGGTTGAGGGTTCAATGCTGGAGGAAGTCACACTCACAAGAACAGGGCTGTCCTGAAAAGCACCACAGCCATCCTCAGCGACACGGGGACCCCAAGCTCTCCGACGACAAGCACAGTCGAGTACATGCTAGGAAGCCAGTGTGACGAGTTCATCCTGGAGACCAAGCGGCACATGTCTTCCCCTCCAGAGCTAGGAAGCAATGCTGGATGTGAGGACCAGAGCTTCTTCAGGTGAATCTAACGGCTCAAACAGCAACACATAGGAAAACCCACACCGCCTCAGCACCTCAATGCACTTTCTTCTCCATGTCTCCATTTATGCTGGCAGCTTTCCTCAGGGGAAACATCTCCGCTCAGTGCTACACTGATGTAATCCAGCTGGCGTTAAGTTGACCACCAGCTTTTAATCCATATCACAGGGACAGACCAAGAGGCCAAGAATCAGGCCACTAATGCCACCTCTTATAAGGTGCAAGTATGAATATGCATGTTTTTTTGAACAAGTGAATGAAGTTTTTTTGAGTGAAAATAGACAAATTCAGGATGCTGGAGAGTCTCAAGTTGAACCGAGTCCTCCTTTTCACCATCAAGGCTCCTCCTCTTCCCGTGTCTGTGACTCCCACTGATAGAGCTGGAAAGCAGCTGCTGTAAGACCATGAAGACCAAAAGAAATGTCCATTCTCCAGGTCCTTCTGTCTTCACGCTGGGCCCCTCCCGGGCCCCCACCCTCACTCTCTTCCCCTTGCTAGCACCTAAGTGACTGGTTTGCACCCTTTATGCAAACTAACTGCTGCCAAGACTGAGATTGTTCTCTGGGTGTTGCCTACAGATGTGGGGTCCATTTCAGAGGTGAAGGAGCACCCACATCTGGGGATTATGTTTCTACCACCTTTCATCACAGAGAATAGTTTGATTGTCCCTGTCAGGGACTTGGGGTATAGCTCAGTGGCACAGCGCCTGCCTGGCAAGCACAAAGTTCTGAGTTGGATTCCAAATACAAATACAAAAAAAGATTATAATAACTATTGAAACACTGCTGCAGGTGAAGTCTCATTAGCAATGAAGTGAATGGGGAAGACATTCTCTGCATTTTATACTCTCTGGTGCTGAGGGGAAAATAATAGATACATATTACCTTGTAATCTGTTCTTGGAAGAGTTTGGAGACAGTCTGTGCCATTCCCTTCTTGTATTTGTGCTTGTGAGCCCTAGTGAGAGGGAGCTTCACAGGTGGGATACCAGGCCTGGGCTGCAGGAGAGAGGCCAGGGCCTTCCCGGCTCCATCTCAAATGCCACCCTCTGGACACAGCTTGGCCACCCAACTCGGGAAGTGTTCCTTTTAAAAAGGAAAGGAAAGCAATTCCTCCTTCCTCACTACAATCCGTGAAAGAGAACATGAATGAAATTAACATTCCTCTCCGCTCACCTAGAATAAAATGTCACTGGGTTAGTAAAAAAGCGATTACATTCAAGGCTGAATGAGCAAACTATTTCGGCAGATGGGAAAGTCTTGTTGTACTACTGATTTGGGGGGGTTATTTCCCTTGTCTTTCCAGTTCTTCCTGCCTCCTCCGGGCTTCCTGTGGGCCTGGGTTTGCAGAAACAGTGTGTTTAGGGGAGCACAACCTGGCAGGTATCATCCTCTTCGGCATTTGCAATTTGGATTTTAAATCTCGCTGTACAGCAGGGAGGCGCAGAAGGAGAAAGCCTGTGCCTTCAGACGGACTTCAGGAGGAAAATGGTTTTCACAGCTGTCTGCTGAGCAAGGCCCGGATAAGTCTGTCCTGGGTTTATTTCTGCTGTGGGATAGCACAGGTAGAAGATAACCTGCCTCTGGTTCTACTTTGCACAGTGGCTGGCCGGAGTCCCTTCTCTTCTGAGTCACTCTGTGACTCACAGCTGATCACAAATCTAGTGGTTTCCTCCTGGGAACCGACTCACTCCATGGTCCAGACTCTGGGATTCCCAAGCTCCTAATTTACTGCTGAGACAGAATGCTGGTGCTGTGAATGTGCTCGCACGTGTGCACACGATTGTGTGTGTGTGTGTGTGTGTGCATGAGTGCGTGCGTGTGTGTGCTTGTGTGTGCTGAAGTGAGGACACTCAGGAGGAGAAAAATCTCATGACGCTTCCGAAGAGCATCATCTGCCTCGCACTCCTGTCATCCAGCCACACGGCACAGAACAAGCCATGAAAATGAAAGTCTGGCCTCTGATAAATGCAAGACAAATGACCAAATGCCTCAAAGTCACTCCAACCTTGAGGCCTGTAAAAATGGGCCTGGAAAGCCGGGGTGACCTTGAAACTCACGGCTTGGTTAAAGCTTTCTGGAACATGTTCTGGAACATGGTCGGATGAGCCCTCCAGCCCTGGGTCGGTTACCACCCTCACCAGCCTCGGAACCAGGACCTAGCAGAGGGTTTTGCTTAAGCCTGGATCCCAGTGCCTCGCCTCACCTCCTGCATTGTCCCTCTGCCCCCGTGTGTGGGGGCACTGGGTGGATTGCAGCCTCTGCCCATTAAAGTAAATAGTGCTTTCCTGAGAGCACAACTTCAATATTTCTGCAATTGTGCCATAGCCAGCTAATGTGTAACACTGTAGTTTAATAGTCTATTAAAACACTGCACTGCACATTAAAATCTCTACTGTATCACTGCAGATCTGCTTAACAAAGGCGAGGTCCCCAGAAAGCACTGTGCACTTGCCGCAAGATGCTGAAACTGAACAGGGGAAGTCTCCAACTGGAGAGGAATTTAAAGGAGAAATGGGATGAGGAAAAGGACAATAAACACCTCCATCTGCCTTTCCTGTTTTCCCTTGGTTGGTTGAGCAGCCCCTCTGCTTGTCTGGAAGGAGCAAAATCTGCTGGTGCTATGGATTGCATCTGGAAATTCTGGAAGTTTAATAACAAATCCCTTCAGATCCGATCTCATTACTCAGATCTTTATTTGGAAGCACTTCAGTTTCCTCTCTCTCCTTCTCAGAGACTGACTGAAATCAGGAAGGTTGCCCCCAGTCGGGGAGAATGCACCACGGTCTCCTCCCTCTGAGACAACTGCCAGGGTGGAAGAGGAATTTTTCAAACAGCTGTAAATCCTCCCCCCAGATCTCCCTCCTTCAGAAACCACAACACAGCCCCACATCAAAGCCTCCTGTCAGCTGCCAAGAAAAAGAATCAATAGTTTTAACAGAAATGAAGCAATAAGAATGCTGAATGCATGGTGTAAACACCTATATTGCAAATAACCTAAATATCACCTTGGGAACTTCTTAGAAACACCTTAGAAACCAGGAAAATAAAAGTCCCCATGTGAGGGCTTCTGGAGGGCTCAGGAGCAGCATTTCTGCAAATGACCAAGAAAAATGCCAGCTCCCACTCTGTGGGCAAGAAAACAGGAAGACAGAAAGACAAGAATGGAACTTTGTGGGTGGGATGGTCAGAACCAAAGGCAGGGAAGGGGGAAGTGAGTTAGGAAATGAAGTTGAAAAAGGTAAAATCAACATACTTATGCACACACGCACGTGTGCACATGCACACACACCCCACAAGCTATACCTATTGCCATGCTGGCTCCAAATCTCCCTCCCAAATTTAGCAGTTCCAAATTTAGTGAAATGATGAAAAATTCCCACAGACGCATACTCATCCATTGTGAATGAGAATCCTAAGGTTGCAGACTTCAGCTCCTGGGTGCTGCCTTGGCTGGGTGACTGCAAAAAACCGCCACAGCTCTGCCTCCTCCTGACCCTCTCAGGAGCACTGTGGTGTCCCCAACACTTCTGTGCATCTAGAAGAGACAGGATGTTACCCAGCTTGTCCTGTGAATGACTTTCTCTTCTGATTCTTCTGATTCTTTCCTGAATGAACCAGTTGTCAGACCAGGATGTCCTCCAATCTGTCACATAGTTGAGCACACAGTGGAGGTGGCCTGCTAACTTCTGTCCTGACTTCTGTCCTGCCTTCGCCCTCATGTCCCAATGTTTTGGCCTACTGAACTTTAATCTAAAACTGAATCTTATTGTGGTATATTTTGAGTTGTCCAAGCCCCACTTGGGGCTGGGTGGATACAAACAGATAAGAATTCCTTGGCCTCATTCTCCCCAGTTGTAGGTACAGGTGTGTGTGAAGATAATAGAATGACCTTGGTGACCTAGGAGGGAAATGAGGGGACATTTTCCTCAGCATTTAGGTGAAATGGGATGAGTGTTCTGATTTGATCTAAAACGTCCCCCAGATGCTCAAGTGTTGCAGATGGGCCTTCGGGAAGGTGATTGGATCTTGGGGTGCTAAGCTCACCAGTGAAGTCCACTGATGACTTTGATGACTTCCTACCTATGTGTGCTATTCTGAGGGGAGGCAGAATTAGAGGAAGTAGGTCACCGGGACCATGCCTTTGGCGGGGTTGTCTGTCTTTCCTCTTTTGTGGTCTCTCTGCTTCCTGGTTGCCGTGAGGTGAGCATATTCTCTTCACCAGTCCCTTCTGCCATGATGTTTCTACCTCATCACAGGCCTAAAAGCAGCCTGACTTTGGAGTGGAGTCTCTGAAACCATGAGCCAAAATAAACATCTCCCCTTTTACATTGTGTAATCAGATCCTTTGTCCCAGCAACAGAAAGGTGACCAATACAATGACCAACAGGGAACAGAGAATGAAGCCTTTCATGTGTGTGACAGTATGATTATGAGGAGAACTGAAGAGTCAGAAAGACAAAGTGAGTTCTGTCAGGAAAGGTGATATTTCTCCCTGCCTTTCGATTTTATAGCGAAGCCCTGGGTGTGTACGTAGGAAGGCCCCCTATTAAGAGACGGTCCACCTGTACAGAATTCCTCGGTATACCAGTGGATTTCCCATGCATTTATCTCAATAGATCCTTACAATGACCCTTCCTGACAGGCATTGTTCACATTTTATAGATGGAGAAACTGAAGCAGAAAAAGGTTAAGTGATAGGCCGAAGGACACATACAAGCAAGGGGCAAGAAATAGCATTTCAATACACCTCCTCCCATTACCTCCTCAGAGTACACTGAGGGACCACTTTGGGCCATAAAATGATGAATAAGCCAATGTCTTCTCCATCAGACATGCAACATCTGAGGAATGGAGATAGCAAAACTACCAAGAGCTGTTGTATGAAGAAGAGTTAAGAAAGGATGAGATTTGTGACTTCTGGTCACTTAGTTTGGAGGACTTTGGGGGGTAGGGAAAAGAGAGAATCTTCACCAATCTTGCTCTCTGCTTCTGGGTCCTACTCCAGCCCTCAGTCAAGAGTGATCCAGATCCTCAAGCAGACTTTCTTATGTCCCAAGAGTGTTCCAAAGTGTCCCACTGACCATGTCCCTCACCTTTGGCTAAACCAGGCCCAGGAGGAAGAAGGCAGGCTGGAGGGTACAGAAGGGAGGGAGGGGAAGTCCATGCTTACCCCTTACGTGAAGCGATAAGCAGTATGGGCGGGAGCCAGAGCTGATTCTCCTACCACCACCACCTCCCCAGGCGGCTGGGGACTGGCAATTAATTGTATTATGTGGGTCTCTGTGTGAAGGACTCCCAAACTGCATAAGAGAGAGCTACATCCTCAGACCCCAGGAGAAGGGTTTAAAGGAGGAATTGTGCCTTCTCTTCACCCCTAGCTGTGAAGTTGACTATTGCTATTAAAATTCCAGGAGAGTCTCTGCTGGCAGCATTTGTGCTGTGGCAGTAGTGGTGAGGTAGGGCAGGGTAGCAATGGGAGGAGAGAGAGAGGCAGCAGCCTGGGAAATGCTTGCTGATTTTCTTCTCAAAATAGTGCACATGGGAGGGGTGATAACCGGGGAATGAAAAGAGACAGTATGGAGGAGTCTGTGGCTGTTGCCCAAGATACCATGGGGTAGGTGCCACCTAAAGACCAAGCCCTAAAACACTGTTGGCTGTTACGTTCCAAGCAAAAATTTAGAATGGAGGCTCCAAGTTGAAATAATCACGTTGATGCAGTCTCCTTCCCCAGGCGACTTGTTTGGTTGCTAGCACATAGGATGGGAGGAGAACTCAGGAGTCTAATCTTTGGGCTCAAGTCTTCATCAACTATGGAAGCTCGGGGGCTCCTCTAAGGACCTCTTTTACCTAGGTAGTTCATCAGGAACATCACGGTATTGTTATTAAAAGACAAGCTAATGAAGACGCCAGCCCTCTGCACACGTTGATATGCAATATGTTAAACTGAGTAATGTGTTACATGAGTAATGTGTTAATTTATTACAACTGAGGTTTAGACTTTGGGAGTTCAAAAGCCCTCCTAGGCCAGTTTAAACAGACACTGATGTCCTGCCCACATCAGCTGTCCTTGCAGTTGACTTCCAAGTGTCCAGCTCACTAACAGGGACTCCTGCATGCCCTGGGCAGGTTTCCTCTGCCCAAGAAAAGCCAAGGAACTTCCTCCCAGGAGCCCAGGGTGTGGTCCACAGAGGGACCCGGAAACTTGGCCCGCTAAATGAATGCTTTGAAATAAGTAAGCAAGGCCCTCTCAGGCTGGAGATGGAACTGCTGTTCCTCTGGCTAGATAAGGGAGAATGGGCCACAGACTACCCTTCAAGGGGACTCTGATGTGCTCCCTGCTAAGAACAGGACTGCTCCTGCCCTTGTGCCAGAAAAGAGGGGTGCTCCGAGTATATCCTCCACCCTCCTCACCCAAGAGTGGGCAATCTGCCCTGGGGACCAGGCGAGAGACACAAGAACACCAAGCACTGGGTTGGCATCTCCGTGGGCCCTGATACGCAGACTGGGGTGCTGACCTGCATTCCTCATCCCAACATGGTGGCAGGTTGATAGGCACTTCTCTATGTGCATTAGTACCTGTGTCCCTCTGTGAGTCCTTAACTCCCAGCAGGGGAGACCCTGGCACCCGACACTCTGCCCTCCTCTTCCCTCAGTGCTTGCTGCCGCTCGGTTCTGGAGATGCCAGATGCAAGAGCACAGCCAACCCTATCTCTGTCCTTTTTTTCTGGGCACCTTCTTGGTGCTCCTTCGATCTCCTTGATAACCACATGCCGCAGAGGCCTTCCTTCCTGTGTGCACCTTGTCTGCAGAAAGAAAGGGATATCATGAATGGCACTGGCACGTGAACCTTTCATTCCTTCTCTGATTCCCTTAGCTGTACCGCCTCCTCTGGTTGCTCCTCCTCTTCTGCCTCCCCCTCTCCAAAGTGTCCTTCTCCTCTGTCACCTCCTTTATCTCCTCATCTTCTTTTATTTTATTTTAAAGAGGATAAAACAGAATAAAACCAATCAAAACAAGCCAGTGTAAGCAATACAGGACTTCAAAACATTATGAAATCAACAATAGTAACCTTTTGCCTTTTGATATCTTCATAATGCCTTTTGATATCTTCAAAATAGCTGCAGATAACTTCAGACATAGTAAAAATCAAACAGAACAGAAGAGAAGAGAAACAATAAAAACAAAACAATGAATGCAATAAAGGACTTCAAAGTAGTCCTTCAAAGTAGGAAATCCAAAATTGCTACCATAATACATCTCACTATGTTTGAAATAGCTGCTCCTGCCATCAGATTTAACATAATCAAACAAAACAAAAGAGAATGAAACCCAACCCAGCAAAACAATGGAAAACATAGGACTTCAGAACAGGACCATAGGGCATGAACAATGGCTAAAACCCTCAGAAGCAGATCCCCCCTAGAGGCCACACTGCGTAGCACTATCCTTTGAACCTATGATCAGACCACTGGCCCTAGACGTGCAATGTCAGTGAAACACAAAAGCACCACAGGCATCCAATTGCACTTCACCTCCGTAGCTATCATTACAGCCTGTGTTTCTCCAGATAAGATGGTTGCTTACGGTGGGTAGGGGGTGGATTGGTACTTCTTGTTTGCCAGCCTGCCCGCTGGAAAGGGCTGGGATCTGGCTGTTCCCAGTCTGGTGGTGGCACATACGTGGCTTGCTTCTTTGTTCTTTCTACCCCTAGTTGTCCAGTGATGCTGACTCACGGGGATCCTCCTCATCTTCTTTCTTCTTGTTGGTGTCATTACCTTCCCACTCTAGCCCTCCACATACTGTTAAACTGGCAAAGTCAGACTTGAGTCAGCCCCATCGCAGAAAGTAGGCTGACTGTGCCAATGAGGCTGTGAGGTTGTGGAGGGAGACAGAAGTTAGTGCGCTGCTCCTTTCCTTTTGGGCTTGCGCAGACCTCTGCCACAGAAGTAGAAATAGTGGGATCTCATGTCCTGAGATCAGGGACTGAATTTCATAATCTAGAATGGCAGAGGGGCTGCTCCTTTGGGAATGAAGCTTAGCAAACAGGAGGTGAGAGATGGAAGGAAGGCTGGCTCAATCCCACTCCTTTGCCGTCCTGTGTGCTGACAGATGAGGCCTGTTTCTTCTAGAGAAATCCCTTATGTCAAGTAAACACATCTCCCAAGCCCTTAGCTGTCCTTGGTTAGCACCACCACAGAGGAGTGTCCGGTGAATTATTTTTCACTTTGATCTCTTACCTTTGACCTTCAACTTTGCACCTCTTACTTCTTAATCTTTGCTCCATCTCTGCAGCATAGAGGATTAAGACCAACATGCCCATTTTATTGTGAGAATAAGGCACATTCTTCCTTTTCTTTGGAGGGCTTTAAAACATCTCTAGTATGGACCATAACATTTGTTGATCACTAAAAAAAATATGAGAAGGAAAAAGAGAAGAAATGAGCTAGGGGAGAAGAAACTAAGGATCTTCCCTTGCTCCAAAAAGTGCACCCTATTGGATCCTCTTTTCCTGCTCTTCCATGTGTAGATTTCCAAGAATTTGCCAGCAGAGCTCAGAACTCCGTAGGAATGTTGGTGGGGCTTAGGGAGACCCGCTGGGCAAGACTTCTTATGCCAAGTGCAGCTTGGAAAGGCTCCTTCCTTTCTGTCTGCTCTGAAAATTTGCCCAGAAAAGAGAAATCGTAGCAGGCACAGTGCAGCTACCGAGAAAGACTTCTGTTCACTCTCTTTTTTAAGACAATATAATCAATGAAAGGATTGAGGAAAAATGAACTGTAGAGAGCAGAAGGGGTCTTGAAATGGGCTTTTTATCTGCTTTGCTTCTTTCATGGTGGTTTGCTTTTATTTGCCTTTTGAAAGATGGGGCTGCATCAATAGCAGCCAATCACCCCATTAGCTAGGCTGACAGGCAGAGTTGGCAGGGGCCGAGGGGCACTGAGATAGGCTGTCTTCTCTCCTCTCCTGCTATAGGCTTTGGTCCACGTGTGGTATATGTGGCTGTAACAGGCTGCTGGGAAGAAGGATAGCACTGGCAGGGTAAATAAGAACATCTCCTGTGTGCAAATTGCAGAAATTGTTTCTCCTCTTCTCTCTCCTGCCAGAAATGAGGACGGCGTGGAGGAAAGGCATAGACTGCCTGAAAGACATGACTCTCCACTTCTGTCTCTGGGTGCTGTGCTCCCTGGGGTCCAGGGGGAGATTGGCAGGTGGCACTGAACTAAGATGGGCTCCATGTTGATTTGGTCCAGGCACATGGACCTGAGAAAGTAATTTGAGCAGAATTTCATGCAGACTGAAACCCCTCAAGCTGCCCATGGACTGCAAATTTAACTTAGCGATTCCCTGCTCTTAAGCTGGCACTGACACCCTCCCAGTTGCTCACACCAGTGGGAGGAATCGGAAAGTCATCCTTGATTCTCCCTCTTCCTCATCTCCACTTCCTATCACCAAACCTGATCCCTTAATTTTACACCATTTAGCATGTCTAGGATCTTCTCTTCTCCCATCTCTACTTTCCCTGAGTCCAAGAGGCCATCCCTTCTCATCTGGACCACAGCAGCAGTCTGGTTCTTGCCCCTTTTGTTCATTTTTTGCTCTGCAGTAAAATTCATGTTTTAAAGAACAGAGCATATACTATTTCTCTCGCCTTCAACCCTTTCAATACCTTCCATTGTCCCATAAGTTTGGGTTCAAATCCAAGAGTCCTTACCTGAGGTTTCCCAACTCTCCCTAGTGCTGGCCCTGCCCACCTACCTACCCATCACTGCTCTGCTTGCTCCCTGCTCAGTCTGTGCCTGGAGGAGCAGGACCAAGTTCCTCACTGTACCGTGAGAATAAGGAACTCTCTCCAGGTCTTTGGTGTGGTCCACCCTGACCTCAGACCCAGTGAGCATGTGGTTGTTCGGGTATTAGACTCAGGACACAGTACCCCCGTGTATGGTGCTTTGGCATGCTGACTACTTAGAACTAAAGGAAAGTAGAACAAAGTATATCTATCTTCTCCTACCAACCTTTCTGTCTTTCAACTTTCCCCCTCAAGTGGGTCAATTCTAGTGAGAAACTAGGTTCCTTCCTACCCCAGAGAGAAGGAATGCATTACGGAGATGCACATCCCCTTCTTGTCCAATCATGTTCTCCACAGCTACCCATTTCTTTCCATAGACCTGGAATAAAAAGAGATAATTTTTCTTGGGTCTTTAGGTGTTCATTTCTGAAAGCTTCCATGTCATATAACTTTGTGAAATAAATTTGTTATGTTTTTCTCTTGTTAATCTGTCTTTTGTTACAGAGGTGACAGTCATAACTTTTGTGGTAGATCAGGAGATGGTGTCATTTTTTTCTCCATTTCACTGGAGAAGCCCTTTATTGCTCTATTCTTTGGCTTAGCATTCTTCAAACTTAGTGCCACTTACTTATCTAATTCTTTTATTCCCCTATGTTAGTCAGCTTTCTATTACTATGACAAAATACCTCAGATAAGTTAAGGAGGAAGGATTTATCTTGGCTCACCATTTTGGATGTCTCAGTCCATGGTCACTTGTTCCTATTATGTGGGGCTGTGGTAGAATCATGGAGGGAATGGCTGTTGGGAAGCCAAGAGAGAGGAAAAGAAAGGGGGCAGCATCCCAGTGTCCACTCCTAGGGCATGCCACCAATGACACAGCTTCCTCTAAGTGGGTCCTGTCTCTTAAAGGTTTCACTATTTCTTAACAGCACTATGTGCTGGAGATAAAGCATTCAACACATGGGGTTTGGTGACATTTGAAATCCAAGCCATAACATCCTCACTCAACTCTCAGTTCCATAGAGAAAGACACTTAGTCTTCTGTTGTTATCACAATATCTTTAGCACCTAATACAGTGCCTGGCTCTAGTAGAAGCTCAAAAATATATACAGCATTTGAATGGAAGAGATTTGGGTAAAACTGCTTCAGAACTCTCAAGCCTATTAATACAGGTGATTTTTATCTCTACTTTCCACCTCATGATAAGCAAGAAGGAAGATTCCATTATCATTTTAACTTGAGTGGAACTTATTTGTATCTCTGTGTTGAAGTTTCCTGGCATTTACAGCTTAAGCTTTTTATTTATATCTGCAGAATGAAGGTGTTTGTGCCTCTTTAAAGGAATTTCAGGCAGTAGCCAGCAGGTGGGTTCATTAAGGAAGCAGCAGAACATTCTCATCACTATTTTTATTTCTTTTTTATAGTTTGAAATCTGGAAAACAAAGAGACAAGCTGCTGAGGCCAAAGAAAGTAGATGCTATTTCCTCATCCCTTCTGAGAGATCGGCCCCCGGTTCCCGCTGAGGGAGAGGAGCAGCTCTGCTGGGTGGGAAGAGTTAGAGCTACCCTCGGACATGCTGAGATCCGTGCCCTTGTTACCCGTGGGACTTTGAATACTGCCTCAGTTTCCTCATTTGTGAGGTGGAGAGCAAATCTCTAATCTCACGGGATTATCATGGAGATTAGTAAAACTGTTTTACACGCTTTCTCATCACCAGGACCCAAATCCTCCACACCCACAATTTAAAGGGGGAGGAGTTTGTTTTGATTCTGTGGTTACAGCCCATGGCTGCAGGCGCTAGGGCAGAAACAGCGCGCAGAGGGTTACGGTAGTAAGCAGAGAGAGAAGAGCCAGGGTCAGAAATATACCCGATACATCACACCCCAAGTGACCTGCCTCTGCTGACCATGTCTTACCTCCTATTGGCACATCCACCTGTGACGCCCCACGATCCAATCACCTTCCCTGAGTGCATGAGAGACCTAGGGATCATTCTTGACCTAAACCATAATAAACATACATATCAGAAAACTCTTTGCAAACTATACACATAAACTAATGGTGGTGTGATTATTCCGGGACCCGAACTTCCCTTGTACAAAAATAAATGGGTCTCTCTTCCACTGGAGCCTGCTCCCGGAAACATAACCTGTGCGTACGCTCACTCACTCACATGCCGGGAGCAGTGAGGATCACACTCACATCTTTCCCTAGTTCAGCGGTCTGTGAATTTAGATAAGTAAGTGGCACTAGCCATCCACGGGCGCAGTAACCAGCACAGTGTCAAACATCCAGTACACTTTGAATAAACATTTGCTAAATGAATACAAGGCAGGAAGCAAGAAAAAGGTAGAACTGTGGAAAAAAGTGATGGGGTGGGGTGGAGAGGGCTGATTCCCTGGTGAAACTCATCAGATATTGAGAACAAATAGAAGTACATTACACACTGGACTGAGCCGGCCTGGCTCCCAGGATTGGCCTGGAGGGGGCCAGCTTCCGGGACAGAGGTGGAGAGGGAAGGCAGTGCTCTTGGCCTGGGTTTCCTTCAGCTCTGGTGGTCTCTCTTTGGGGCCCAGGCTGAGCTCTTGGAGCAACTGTGCAATAAGAATGCTTATATTTGGGAGCCCCTCAAGAGATGCATGCCCTGGCCTCACCCACAGACAAAGCTGGTATTGCCAAAATGTAAAGAAGTGTCCTCTTCCAGTCCACTAAAACAAATGCACACCTCCCTGCCATTTGAAACTTGCTAGGTCCCTGCTGTGTGCTCTTCCGGGTGCTGGGGAGATATAAAAGGAATCACACTCTGGGTTCACTTCAAGCAGAGAAGCATGGCTACTCTTCCTGTTGGGGGCAAGGACAAATGCTAGTGGGGGAAGCACATAGCCACCTGCCACCTGCCACCTGGCCCACTATCTGTCCTTTCACAGCTCCTAGCTTCATCCTCAGTCAATGGGTACCAGAAGAAGATGCACAGAGCCAGAGGCCCAGGGAACTCTTCTTAATCCTTCACCTTGCTGGGGAGTTGCAAATTACCAAGAGAGATGCCAGCAGCGCAGCAAACTTTAGGATCCAGTCAATAGTTTTTATCTATTTTTAATTTTTTATACAGCAATTCTTTCTGCAGCCAGCAAATAATGAAATCATTCCTTGAGGATCAAAATGTAACTTGGTTTAGTTTTGTAAAGGAAAGTGGTCCTCTGTCATGAACTGAAAGTAATTCTTTTCCATGTTCACATAGAGACCATTTGTCAGCTACTGAGGCCTGGGAGGTGATGATCTTGACATTTTTCTAGAGCCAGAGAGGAATGGCATGAGGACCCCTGCTCCCTGCCAGCCACCACTCACTCATGCGGCATCCCAGTGTTCAGCTGATGCATTTGGAGGCTGAGAAGGGAGGCCCTGAACTGGACAGCTGAGTGTCCTTCAGCAGACAGGAGACCACTTCAGGACACAAGACGCAGCCACAGAGGATGAGAACGGCAATTACTCAGCTGGGCCCGGCTTCTCAGAGAATCTCTCTGCTCTCAGCTCTTTCCACACAGAAGGCACCAGGCTCCTTGTCACTAAAAACATTGCAGCAGAGCCCCAGGGTCCACAGAGCCGTCTCTGTTGGAATCACCAGTACATTTAATAAGCAGGTGCTGCCCAGGACCCCTGGCCAGTTCCGGGCAGGGCTGTGGGACACCGAGCTGAAGGTTTGCTGTGCTTTCTGCCAAGTCCCTGCAGCCAGCTAGTTTTCAGCAAGGCCTCTCCCGCCCTGCCGGGATGCTGGTGAGCTGGGCAGCACTGTTGTGAGGCCTTTCTTCCCACACAGGCCTGCAGGGAAGAATAGAAGGAAGCTGCTTCCCCTCATGTGTGTGGTGTTGCTGAACAAAGGGCCCTGTGTGCACCGTGACAACGGTGTCCCTGCATCTTGAGTGAGGGGCTTGCCTGCCTTGTCTGGCTTGAGGGTCAGTAGTGTGGCCCAGGGTGTGCTGTGGAATACAGATTGCCACTGAGCTTTTGGGGCAGTGCCCATTCTGTGGCTGCCAACAGCTTCAGGCCTGCTTGCTGCATGGCCAACATCCTGCCTGGTGATTTGACAAGAGTCCCAGGCTTTCTTCACAGATCAGAACTCTGGTCTCACTGTTCCCAGCATGAGACAACTGCATCTGGACAACCGAGACACTCCTTGCCATTGATCAGCCGCTTGGGCGGAACATGCAGATGCAAACTCTTCTGGAACCCTGGGCTCACAGCCTTCGTCTGCAGCCTCTCTCTGCAGGGTGGGGCTTCATTACTCATGCAAAGCCACAGCTCTGCCTGGCACTCAACTGCCTGTCACAAAGGCCCGAAACACCAGATTCTGGTAATGATAAGAAAAATCGATCAGTGGCCTCTCCTTTTATTTTCTAAACAGTCGCCACTGCTATAACAGCAATTAGTGACATGGCCGTGAGACAAGAGGAGTTGAAATGCAACTCCTGTGTTTGTCCCTTTCATGCAACTGTGATGCTGTTATAGAAGCAATTTGCAAAGTAACATAGATTCCTCTGCACTGAGGTTGGCTCTCATGTGTATCTCACACTCAGGGAAATTGAAAGCAGGACAATTGCAGCCTTTACCATCACACCTGTGCATCCTCCTCGTTTTCTCATGACCTCAAGTCCACTGAGCCCTCAGCGTCCTCTCATTGATCAGGCTCCTCCTGCCCTCTCTCCTTTTTTCTCCCCTGGACCTAGTTAACGGCTCACCAGGTCTCACCACATCCCTAAGCCCCCCTCAACCCACACTAAGCAAAAGGTCAATCTGGCTGCACAGGGCCCTCGGCACCTCTGTCTTGACTTCCTCTCCAGCACTGAGTGCTCTGAGGGACCCTAACTGACACGTGCAGTCCAGGCCACTGCAAATCCCTGGCGCCTGCCTCTGCTGGGTCCTGGGAGCTGCTGGTCTCGCCTTTACCTGTCCCTGGAGAGCTTCCTCTCACCTGCTCCACATGACCCTTCCAAGTCTTCTAACCCTGTCCTCAAGGGTCCTCCTCACACTTTCAGCTTCACACTTGGCAGAAACACTTGTGTCCAACTTTAAGGTCATCGGACACAATTGCCCTCAACTTCCCATCCCCGTCTTTCATACACCTCAGCATGCGTGCCCCGTCTCACCCTCAGTCTCAGGGTGTGATCCTCTTCCTCCTCCAGCTCCCTTTACCCTGTGCATATACTTGCTTCATGCTCCATGACCCCCCTAGTTATCATTCAACGTCCCTCCTCTCCTCACCTTTCAAACTTCCTGCTGCCCGCACATCCATTCATTCTTTAGCTCTTTGTAATTTGTCTTCTGTTCCCAGCCACCAAACTACTAAAACTGGGGTCACTGAGGTGACCACCGATTTCCCTGATCATACCCCCAAATAGTTTCAGTCCTTTCCTTTCTTGCACTTTTTATGGCATTAGAAAATATGGCTTACATTTGCTGTTTTTTCCTAAACCCTTGACTTCCATGCCTTGCTCTCCCTACTCTCCAGCCAGTCTGAAGTGGTTCCCTCTTCCCCAGCATGCATGTTGATGTCCCCTGGGACACTGTTCTGACTCATTGCCCCTCTCTCTCCACCACACTGGTCCCCCGCTGAAGCTCATCCTCCCTCCTAGGACACGCAGCTAACTCCCAGATCCCTCTCTGGAGCTGAGCTCTTTGCTCCTAGCTTCTTCCAAAACTGCAGCGGAGGCAATCATCATTTCCCCATTAAAATGCCCCCTCCCCACCATCCCCACCTTGCTGAAGGATGTCATGACTTCCCTAGGGGTGGGGCCGTTGCTGCCCCAGGTCCTGCCCATGCTGTGCACTCACCTGCATAATCACCACGCCTGCCAGAGCATCTCTCTTAATGCCTCGCACCCTCATCCCTCTCTGCTCACTGTGTCTGGTGCCACTCGCTAGCCTGGCCCAGCACAGCAGCCTCCTGCGTGGTTGCTCTGTTTACAGACCTTGCCGTCTTTGACCTGGCTGTCAGGTGTCCCCTCTAAAATGTGAAACTGGACTTGTCTAATCCCTGTTTAAAGCTCTTCTGTCACGTCCTTCTCATCTGATCTCTGCAGTCTATGCTCATCTCCTAGGCCCAGAGCTGCAGCCCTTCTGTACCTGTGAGCTCCCGCACTGCCCAGCTGCCTGTGCGCTCCTGTTTCTCCCACAGCCGGGGCCCTGTCTTCCCCCTTCTCTGCCCACTCCTCTCTTTATTTGGCTGACTCTTACTCATCCTCTAATACCAGGTAAGTTGTCTTTCTCCATCCCTCCTCTATGACCGCCTTGTGAATGCTCCCAGAATACCCTGAACCAGCCTCACCCTCAGAGTGAGTTCTGTTCCTAACTGTTGCAACGAAGTCCTAAGCCTGGAAGCAGAGTGGGACTCTATTTGCAAAGAAGGTCATTGCAGATGTAATTAATTAAGATGAGCTCGTCTTAGAGCAGGGTGGGGAAGTTTGGATGCAAATCCTCATGCAAGGAGAATGCCATGGGGTGAGGAAGGCTGAGGTGAGATGAAGCTTTAGAAACCTGGGAACACCAGAGACTACCTCGAACCTCCGGGAACTAAGGCAGGGAGAGCTGGATCTGATTGTTTTCCTGTCTCCCTTGGAAGGAGCCAGCCCTGCCAAAAATTGATATTGGGCTTCCAGCATCTAGAGCTGGGAGATAATACATTTGTGAGATTTAACTACCCAGCTTGTGGTACATTTTTACACCAGTCTTGAAAGTAGCTACATCTACCATCCGCTGTTGTACTGTGTTGTAATTATCTCCTTGTTCATAACTCCATCTGCAAACTTCCTGAGGGCAGAAAAGTTATATTATTTATCCTTGTATCTTCAGTCCCAAAAACAGTGCCTAGAACATATAAACACTCAACAAGTGTTTGACGAGTGAATTGATGAAAACGCAATATTTCAAAAAGGTCCGACAAGTCACAGGTTAAGATGCTTGTTCTTAGTTTTCTAAATTCTTTTTTTTTCTGTGGATTACTTTGAAACTACCTGTGTCTTCCTGTTCATTAGTGATGGATGCACCGGTGATTCTCTGGTTGTCCCCCTAGAGGAATGTCTTGCCCTTTTCCGTCCATTTTGTGGCCATGTTCTGGGCGGCGTTCTCCCAAATTCCCGCTCTCACTAAGTTCTGGCCTGCTCTACACTGTCCCTTTGTTCTCCCAGGCCTCTGCGTGGCTAGGACATCTCGCTGTTGCTAATCTGCAGGGTTTCATTCCTTGTCCTCTGAATCCTGCCCACACCTCTGTAAATAGTTTCTTCATTCAGTGCTGGTGAGCCATCTGTTCTTTGCTGGGACCCTGACAAATGCAGTTGGTGGGCAGGTGGGTGGGGACAGAGATGATAACCATGGTTCAAAAATAATTGCTTGTGCTTGCTTCGGCAACACATATACTAAAATTGGAACGATACGGAGAAGATTAGCATGGCCCCTGCGCAAGGATGACACGCAAATTCGTGAAGCGCTCCATGTTTTTAAATTTTTAAAAAAATGAAAAAAAATAATTGCTTGATTTCATTTAATGATCTTTTAAATCCCACTGCTTAACTCTCCCCCAGTTCTCCCTTCAAAGCACCACATACCTAGCATTTTTACATAAAGCCTGCTATGTGACCTATGCATTTGCTATGCATCTGACTAAACACAGGAAATGCTTAGTTTAATTTGCCATTTTACGGAACACCTGCAATGTGCAAAACACAGTGATGGGCACGGGGGAGCTGAAGATGAAAAGGTCTTGTTTCCACTCCAAAAGATCTAGAGTCCAGTGGGGAAAACACAACAAGGAGGAGGACACTGTGCTCAGCCAGGGGCCAGACCCTACATTAGCAGGCATGGACGCTGGACTGTGGGTCAGCTCTGCCCTAACCAACCTAGACATCTTAGAGACGCGCTCGTGCTGCCCTAGCTGTCAGATGTTTCGGGGTCAAGCTTCCGTCCAACTTATATTTTCTGCTTTCCTAACGTGGGTCTTTTATGCTGACAGGATGCTACATGATCAGCTGGACGGACAATTCCAAGTTCTGGACTGTGACACAGAGACTCTTCTGAAACGGTTTCCTGAGCCTCATTGTCGTCCTACTGAATCAAAGCCAGAGGGAGATGACCCAGGGAAAGCTGGGGATCAGGACTTTTTTCACAAGCCTGTTCCCTCCAGTTGGAAACCATTATTCTGGGATAGCACCTGTTTAACTGTAATTTAAATAAAAGTGTATAAAGGTTTTCCTAATACAGCCATTTGAGTGTGCCATACTGGCATAAGGATGGACATACAAATCAATGGCAGAGGAATAAAAGTCCAGAAGTAAACTTTCATATTTATAGCTAGTTGATTTTCTACAAAGGAGCAGAGACTACTCAGTGGGAAGTCTTCTTCACAAATGGTTCCAGGATAACTGGCTATCCACATCCAAAAGGGTGAGTTCGGACCTTGACCTCACACATGCACAAAAGTAAATTAAAATGGGTCATTGGTCTAAATGTAAGAGCTAAACTATAAAACTCTCCAAAGAAAAAGCGCATAAATCTTTGTAACCTTGGATTAAACACTGGGTTTTTAAAGATATACCAAATGCTCAACCAATAAAAAAATGGATAAATTTGACTTTATCAAAATGGAGAACTCTTATGCACAAAAAGATACTATCAAGAGAGTATAAGTTACAAAATGGGAGAAAATATTTGCAACTCATAAATGTAGTAAGAGACAAACATTCAAATTACATAGAAGTCATCCAATTCAACAATATCAACAGTAAACAACCAAGATTTTTTTAAAAAAATGAGTGAAGCATGTGAATAAACTTTTCCTCAAAGATCTATATGTAAGCAAAAATCACATGAAAAGATGCTCACCGTGACCAGCTGTGTTAGTCAGGATTTTCATTGAATTGGTCAGAGTTCTACAGAGAAATTGAACCAATAGGATGGATGAACAGATGGATGAGTGGATGGGTGAATGAATGGTGGGTGGATGGATAGATTAGATAGAGAAAGACACATGGATAGATGAGAGAGGATTTATGATAAGAATTGTCTCAGATGATGACGATGGTGGAGATTGAGAAGTCCCATTATATGTCATAGGTAAACGGAAGAATCAGGAAGACATAGTTTTGTTTGAATGCAAGGGTCCGAGAATCTAGAGCCTGCTGTGCAAATATTGGAGTCGAGTAGCCAGAAAACCTTAAGTTCTAATGTCTAAAGTAGGAGAATTGATGTCCCGGCTTCTGAAGATAGAGTGAATTTGTTTTTTCTTTTTCTATTCATGGCCTTAAGGAGTTGGATGAGTGTTTCTTAACAGTCAGGTTGACACTTAAAATTAACCATTATTGGTGGGCATGGTGGAGCACACCTTGATTCTAGTACTCCAGAGGCTGAGGCGGGAAGGTGGCCATGGGTTCAAGGTCTGAACTACAGAGCGAGCACCTGTCTCAAAAACCAACATCCCCTATCCTGAAAAATAAAGAAAATACAATTAACCATCATTTTAGTCATCAGGTAAATGCAAACGAAACCCTCCAAGGACCACTAGGATGATGATAATAATTTCTTAAAAATCAGCATTAATAAATGTCTGTGACGATTGAGGAAACCGGAACCCTCATACTCTGCTAGTGAAAAGTAAACTATTTCAAATGCTTCTGGTTCTGGCAGGTCCATAGCGCTATCATGTGACCTAGCAATTCCACCCGCAAGAGTTGGACACATATGTCTACACAAGAACTTGCACAAAATGTAAATGTCAGCACTATATCACCCCAGCTAAACAGTGAAAACAAACCAAATGTCCATCAACTAATGAGTAAGGAAACAAGATGTGACACAGACACACAGTGGAATATTATTCAGTCATAAAAATAATGAAGCACAGACCCACGACACCGTACAGAGGGACCTGTAGGCACTGTGCTGAGAGAAGCCAGTCTCCAGAGACCGCAAGCAGCGTGATCCTCTCGTAAAGACACTGAGAGTGGACAAGTTAATAAAGACCCGAGATTGGTTCAGTGCTTCCCAGGGGACAGGAGGAATGGGCAAAGGAGAATGGTCGCTAATGACTATGAGTTTCTTTTTGAGATGATAAAAATATTTTTGGATTAGATACTGGTGACAGTTGTAATATCAAAATGCCAAAGTATTAAAACTACTTGAAAACTCAAAGAACCACTGAATTGTACACTCAAAAAGTAAATCTTTTGTATGATTGTACCTCAGTTCTTAAAAAGTAATTATTTTTAAAATTGCCTGGGCATTTGGGACCTTGGAATTTATACTTAAAATAAGTCCCTAACTCGATTCTTAGGGACACTGATTGAAAAATCCTCATACTTATATCATTTATATTCTCTAAAAATTTGAGTTATGTAAAATCTGATAAAAAAATAAGAAAAAAGAAAAAAAAAGCAAAACCAAAGCAAAATGAACACCAGCCAGACAACCCAGCATCAAGGGAGCAATTGCCCACTTAATGAGCATTAAACTTCTGCCTGCTGCGTAGCAGGTAGCATGCTGGGCCCAAAAAGCTAGCCACAAACTCTGCCATAGAAGAGTTTAGAGTCCAGGAGGGACACAGACAGATAAATAGGTACAGGATAAGAAGACAACTGTGATGTTTGATTGAATGTTTGATTGAATGGAAGTTTGTATGGAGCACAGCAATGTCCATAAGGAATCCCAAAGTCATCTCAGATGAACCAAAGGATGAATCAGGAGTCAGCATTTGAGCTAAAACTCAGGATCTGGGCACCTGGAAAGATGAAAGATAAGATAAGAGGAATGACAGGTCTTCTAGGTGGAGGAGCTACAGGTACAGAAGCATAGAAGTTTGGGGAGAATTTTTTATATTAATGCAACTGCAAGATGCTGAAAGAAATGCCTAAGGGAGAAGAGGCAGGAGAGGAAGCAAAGGGTTTAACTTCATCATGCAGTGAGGAGCCACTGGAGAATCTAGAACAATAGTCTATCATTGCTAGAGGGGAAAGAACAGTGTGATAGTGTGACAGTTGTCAATGTGATTGGCTCGAGAGAGTAGTAAAGCACAGCTCTGGGTGTGTCTAGGTGGGTCATAGAGATGTACTCTGGGGACTCTATCTTGCCCTTCATCCCTTGTTCTCTTGTTCCCCTGCTTTGTGCTTCCTGGATGCCATGAAGTGAGCATCTTGCAGTGGCAGCACCACTCCACCATGATGCTTCTACCTTGAAACCAGCTGACCATGAGCTGAAACCGTGAGCCAAAACAAACCTCTCCTCCTCTGACTTGTGGTGTTGGGCATTTTGTGCCAGCAAAGGAAAAGCTGACCAATATAGATGGCAAGATTGGATGGCAAGATTGGACCAGAGGGCTGCAAAACTGGTCTGGAGAAGGTTCTGTCTGAGGTTCTGAGGAACCAGACAAGAGCAGGAGGGCCATCGTGGTGCCTCTAGGTAACAGTCACAAAATGTCTAAGCAGGAAAGGACCTCAGAGGCATCTCTCCTGTCATCATTTCACAATGATTCTGTGCCCTCATCAACTATAGGTCTAGAATCTGCCCATGTCTCTTTGCTCTAGCAACTACTGTCCTGGGCCAAATCACCACTGTTGCCTGCTTGGATACTACAATAGACACTTGATTTATGTTCCACTTTCTTTCTTCTCCCCTGTATGGCTTAGATCTAAGTGTCCTCCAAAAGTTCATGTGTTCAGAGGTGTGGCATTTACAAGGTGATTGTGTGAGAGAAAAAGAGAAAAAATGAAAGAAAGAAAGAAAGAAAGAAAGAAAGAAAGAAAGAAAGAAAGAAAAAAAGAAGAAAGAAGAAAGAAAGAAAGAAAGAAAGAAAGAAAGAAAGAAAGAAAGAAAGAAAGAAAGAGAAAAGAGGGCTTTATTGCAGGTATGGGAGGGCTGGTGAGGAGAGGCAAGCACACTCTGGAAGCTTCAGGGGAAAAACCACCGGCTTTATTTGGAGTTTGACAGGGGCGGAGTTAAAGGGGTGGGCCAAAGGACTTATTGACAGCTGATTGGAGGAGCATTGGCGTGTGCACAAAAAGTGGGTGATTTGACTTTTGGGCTGGAGAGAAGACCACAGAGAGGCGTTGTCCAGTGCCAAAGGGAGGCACACATGGGAAAAACCTGTCAATTACATTAGGGGTGTGTTACATTTATCAGTGAATTAGTCCACTAATGAATTTGTCACCAAATGTGCTAATGGGAGGTGGGGCCTGGTTGAAGGTGGGTCACTGGAGGCACTACCTGAGGAGGGTGTATTCTTATTCCTGGGTCCTTCCTTCTCCCCTTTCTCTCTGCTTCTGGCCACCATGAGGTACCTGTACCTCTGTCG
>PVJX010017070.1:0-39034 GCA_004027295.1 Dolichotis patagonum | reverse complement strand
GTCCTGCTGTCGGCCCGTGGGCCGGGGCCAGGAGCTTCTCCGGGCCAGCCTGTCGCAGTGGGTGCTGTGCCGTGTGGACAGCCACAGGGACTGCAATGCTTCTGGCTTGGTTTTGTGCCTCTTGGGGGTGGCAGGCTCATAACCGTCTGGGGACTGCAGGGTGGTCGGAGTCACCAAAGCCGGGCTGACAGGGAGCGCTTCCTGGCTCCTGTCACTGGTAGAGGTGCTTTGCTTAATTGGGACAAAAGATTTAGCAGAAGTCACCTTAGTATACTGTGCCGGCTCACACGGGTAGAGCAGCAGCAGTGGGAGAGTGTGGTCGAAGGTTATCCTCAGCCCGTCCGCCATCTCCTTACACAGGGCAACGCTGGCATCCGCCACGGGGTGCTGGGGCTGAGGCCCCTGCTTGGCTGATGAGGCTGTGTTGGTGGCAAAATGCTTCACGTAGGACTGCAGAATAGTCAGGACATTGGTCTGGCACGGAAGCTTCACCAAGCACTTCCTCCTGTTAATGTTGTAACAATCACCTTCAGCTGCCTCTTTAGAACCTCAGGGATCTCGATAATTACCGCTCTTTCTTCCATTTTCTTTCCTTTCTCTCTCTCTCTTTTGTTTGCAGGTCTAGTTCTGAGCTGTAATTGGTTTTTCTTGTCGATTTACACTAGAACCGATGACGTTCATCTGTGCCACGAAGCACGCAGACTTCTGCTATCTGTCCCGGCTAGGACCACAACCACGAAGATGGATCAGAGGTTCTGGGGTGTTTCCACCTTTTTCACCTCTCCTGACAGCACTCACCTTTTTGGAGTCAGGGTCAAAGGACAGCGCTTTCTCCTTTGAATGTAATATAAATTTCACACCTTTACTTGGGTTCATTTACTGACTGAAAAGAAATCGTATACAAGTCACAAAGAAGGGGCTTTTCATCAGTACTTCATTTTTATAATGGAGCCATCCATAGGTAAACAATTTCTAGTTCAGTTTTCAAACAGCCATGGAGTTAGGGGAGACTTCGAAGTACATTATGAGCAACATTACAGAAATTTTATGATGTTTTCCCATGTAATTAATAAAACTTCATCTTTGTGCATCTGTTGGCTCCTCATATGATCTGAACTATATTTTCATTATATAAGTGGCCCTCAGAGTTATGCACTTTTAATTGTTCTGTAAGGAGTGTTTGAAAAATATCCTTTTGGTAGATGCTGGAATTGTTTTTAGTCATTTAATGTAACAGGCACTGAATACCACTTCTCCATATGCACATATATTCCAGTCTTCTTACGGAAAAACTGACTTTTCTTTCGTTTGACTGAAATAACCTTGTTAATAAACAGCTAATCAAAATTTGGAAATATGCAAAGTTCACCATCAGGTGAATTGTTATTTTCGTCTTTGCCCTTTTCTAACCAGCAAATGTCTGCTTCTAATAGCAACTTGGAAAATGAATTTTGAATGAAAAGATCTGTGAGGTAATAACACAATGTAGAGTTGTAGAGGGTTCGCCTGGTAGAGTCTGTCAACTCGAGAGCTCTTTCCCTTTTTGGTGCTGTTATAATTCAGCAGTTCCCTAATTTTGAGACACCTCGCCACCGCCTCAGATCCGCAGGTAAAGAGCCGTCCATCTTGATGCATGCGCCTTTCCTGCACGCTGTCTGAACTCCTTATATAATAGTCCAAGATGGCCTCAAACTAGAGATCCTCCTACCTTAGTCTCTGCCCAGGCTTGCTGGAGTAACAGGCCTGTGTCACTACATCTGGCTCTAATCTAATTCGTTTTTTAATCCACATCTCAAGAAAGTCTAAAATGGTTGAGGCGGAACTCTTCCATCTTTCACTCACTGCTAGGAAGCTGACCGAGCCTCTGGTGCCAGAGCCAGAGGCCGAGTTCCCAGGGCTGAGGAGGAGACAGGAGAATGGGCAGCTGCAATGGCTGTGAGGGTGAGAGGGACAGCGGGAACTGAGACCTATTCAAAGGCATTCAGTTCAGCCAAAACCAACACCCTTGCAGGCCAAACCCAAGGTGACCGGGAGTGTCTGGGCCGCTAGCCCCCGTTTGGGCCGCCACTGTAGAGTTGGAGACTCAGATCCAGAGGGGCGCCAGGCCTTTTATTTCCAGCCTCTGTTTTCAGAAGAGAAACCGTGACTTAGACTGAGACAGCACTGCTTCAGAAAGTGCCGGACCAGTCTCAATCCTACACAAGGACTTCCGGGCCCTCTTCTGCCTCCCTGAGCTGGAAACATGTTTCTCTAGGATAATATACCCTTCCAAGTTTGCATTTAAATCTTTTTTTAAAATATAAATTTAATTTCATCTTACTGCTGTCAGTCCCTAGTGCTTTTCTATTTGATAATAGCTGCCACTTCCCAAAACCCAAAACTCAACACCTGGCAGTAATCTTGCTACACATGCCTGCTAGCCTTTTAAAATTGCAATTAGAGAGTGGGGCGTGGTGGCACACACCTGAAATACCAGCATTCAGGAGGCTGAGGCAGGAGGATCACTGAGAGTTCCAGACTAGCCTGGCTACATAGTGAGCTTAAGGTCAGCCTAAACTGCATAGCGAGACACTGTCTCAAAAAGACAAAGAAAAAAAGTAACCAGGCCAGGTGTGGTGGCCACACCTATAATCCCAGCACTCAGGAGTCTGAGGCAAGAGGATCACGGTGAGTTGGAGGCCAGCCTGGGATTGAAGTGAGTTCAAGACAAACCTGAACTGCATAGAGAAACCCTGTCTCAAAAAGACAGAAACGAAAATAAAATTTTGATTAAAATTCTTCTAATTAAAATGCAAAAGGAATCTACTTGTGAGCATTCTTGTAGCTACGCTTCTGCTGGCCTTTGAGGAACCTGACGTGTCTTGGGAAAGACTGAGTTTTCCCTTGGGCTCCGGATGGCATCCACAGTGAGAAATTAAGTGATTTTAGCAGAACTCTTCTCTTTCTTTCTCTCTAGTCTCCTCGTTCCTCATACAGATAAACTCTTACCAGCACCCAGCACAGTTCCTTTGTTTTTCAAAGAGATAGCAAACATTCTTTTTCTCTATTTGGATTGAAAACTCAGCCAGCAGCTTGGCCCCATGAAGTCCTTACTTCATGTATTTTAATCTTGTACTAAAATAGGGCAATTGGGCTGGGGATTTGGCTCAGCGGCATAAGCGCCTGCCTTGCAAGCACACGGTCGTGAGTTCAATACCCGGTACCGATTTTAAAAAAAATATAACATAACATAAAATAGGGCAATTGGCATTTCCCTGATTCTCTTTAAGCAAACAAAGGGAGGAGGATTACTGTGAGTTCAAAGCAAGTCTGAACTACATAGGGAGATCCTGTCTCAAAAAGAAAGAAAGAAAGAAAGAAAGAAAGAAAGAAAGAAAGAAAGAAAGAAAGAATTGCAAAGTGTGAAGCAGTCATTTCCTGTTCCTCAAGTTCTCCACCCAAATGGCAGGCTTTCCTTTTGGAAGGTAGAGGCCCCCTGGAATGTATTATATGAAAGTTACTGCTTGCAGTATAGTGTGAACAGTGTGCTAAGAAATACTGAGACTGTTTATTCCAACTACTATACCTCTTCTGATTTCCTGAAATGGGTCTGATTGCTCCATGAACCACTACCACAGAATACATATCTCAAATTACTAGTAGTCCCCATTCAAAAAGAAATCAAATATTCATAATTTAATTACACAGCAAGAAAAGAGTTCTTCACAGTTCTGAATATCTTTCTACTGTATTACAATCATCTCAAATGCAGGACATCCATTAATTTCACAATTTCCAAGGTGCATGGAACATTCACCAAATGCTCAGTGAATGAATGGTACACTCCAACTTTTGCATTTCTCAGATGCTAAATCCCCTTTTGTTTCCCTGCATGTCTCCAGGGAAAGGCCCTAAGGCATTTATCCCATGCTGAGTGTCTCACATCTACAAACCAGAACATATTTAATAAGATCTGTAATTACATAACTGCAACAGGCGCGGGCGGGCTGTACCCAGCATGAGCCTGCAGACCCAGACAGCAGTGCAATCAGCAGCCGCCGAACTGCTGCTCCTGCTGGCGTCCTGAACACTAAACAGTTTTCCAAGTGTCATGGTCAAGTAAAGTAAAGTAAAAAGGATGTCAAGTGTGGTGCTGCCTACCTGTAATCCCAGCATTCTGGGAGACTGAGGCAGGAGAATCCTAAATTTGAGTATAGTCTGAGCAACTTAATGACTTGAGACCCTGTCTCAGTTAGGATAAGGGTACAGCTCAGTGCAGAGGCCATGGTTCAACCCTCAAGATGGCCAAAACAAACAACAAACACTGAGAAGGGTACGTACATTAACCAAGGCTGGCACAATTGGTGATACATACATTTACCACAAAACCACTTTTGCTGCCTTTCCAGCCCCAGACTTTTACATAGGAAAAACCCTGTACTATAAATACTTTTGTTGTGCCTCAATCTACAAAACTTTATCGGTACCAAATGTATTAGATACCAACTATGAGCCGGCGGCCACAGAAAGATGTAAGATGCCTGAGACATGAAGCCAGCTTGTCGTCAAGCAGACAACAATCTTGTAGAAGAAACATCATCGCCTATCATTTTACAGCTTAAAACACTTGTACAACTACTTCTTCAGTTACACTTCTCAGCAACCTTGTAGGACAAACACAATTCATCATACACATTCCACAGATGAAATTGTGGGTTACAGGGGGATTCCCGAACCCAAACTTCCTTCCTCTTTTGATGCAGGCTCTCTTCTATGGATAATAATTTACAGACAGGGTAATAAGCAGGAGGAAGAGATGAACAATGAAAAAAGAGCTTAGTCGCCAAGGTGGGGACTGAGAGCAACTTGTGGAAAATGTGGCTTTGTCATTGCCACTGAGATGACTTTTAGAGATAGAATATTTCAATTAACAAGGATGAACAAGTCTAGGAGTGAAAAAGAAACAAGAGAAAAAGGGAGATAAGAGGAAAGAGAAATTAGAGTTTCTAAGCAAAGTCATAAAGTAGGCAAGTTTAAGACACAGCAAAAAGGCTCATGTGGCTGGAACCTGACTAAAGAGTTAAGCTGTGGCCTTGTCAGCCAGGTAGAGTAGAAACTTCTGCGTACAGTGTGGAAGGGCTGAAGTTTGCTGGCAGATGTCATGATTATACTGTGAATTACAGTGATGTGGGCAAGAAAGGTACGAAGGAGCTAGAACAGAATCAACAGGATTTGGCCTCTGTTATACAGATGAAAGGAGAGGAAATGAATACCAGATTTCAAGCCAACATGGAGAACAATGACACCAATTAGGGAAAGAAAATTAGGGGGAGGGGCTATTGAGTTCATTTTTTTTTTTCAAATCCATTTTGTTTCAAAGAGAAAAAACAAAAATAAAATGAAATTTCATAACACAACAACCCGGGGACAACAAAGGTACATACATTATGCACTGCCATCCCCAAACTAGTCAACCAGAGCACAAGACATCTGCATTCAACTGTCTCAACAGTACCAGCACAAACCTTTCTCTTCAATGAACTCAAAGGAATCAGTAGTATAATGATCTGAACTGTATTTTTTATATATACATACATATACATATATATATACACATACATACACACACATGCATATAGTTTCAGCTTCTCACACTAGTGAGACAATATCATGTTTACATGTGTGTCTGATTTATTTCACTTATAAGTATAGTCTCAAGTTGCATCCATTTACCTATAAAAGTCTTGAGTTTGTTCTTCTTTATGGCTGAGTAGTACTCCATTGTAGAAAAGTACCACATATTTTTTACCCATTCCTCAGTCAATGGGCATTTAGGCTGTTTCCAAGATCTGGCTGTTACAAATTGTGCCGCTATGAACACTGGTGCACATATATTGCTGTGGTATGATATTTTTAATTTTTCAGGAAGATACTCAGAAGGGCAACAGCTAGGTCAAATGGGACCTCTAATCCTAGTTTTTTTTTAGGAATCTCCACACAGATTTCTACAGTGGCTGCATCAGTCTATACTCCCACCAATAGTGGAGAAGTGTTCCTTTTTCCCCACAGCCCCTCCAGCATTTGTTATTGGTTATTTCTTTTCTTTCTTTTTTTTTTTTAGGAATCGAACTCAGGACCTCACATTTGCCAGAGAGGCACTTATGCTGTTGAGCTAAATCTCCAGTCCTGGTTGATTTCTTTTCTTTTCTTTTCTTTTCTTTTCTTTTCTTTTCTTTTCTTTTCTTTTGGTATCAGGGATCAAACTCATGACTGCGTGCTTGCAAGGCAGGCACTTATGCCACTGAGCTAAATCCCCAGCCCTATGGTTGATTTCTTGGTAACAATCATTCTTTATGGGGTAAGGCAGAATCTCGGTGCTGTTTTAATTTGCACTTTTGAGTTCATTTTTAACTGACTGGATATGAAACACCTAGCGTCTTCATGGTAACACAAGCAAATAATTTGAAATGAGGATCTATGGCTTAACATGAACGAGGGATAAGAAAGAAAATTGATGCCAGATGAGATGAGATAGCACTTTCCTACAGTCCTAGCACTTTGAAAAGTTGAGGCAAGAGGATTTCAAGTTTGAAATCCTAGGTTGGGCAACTTTAGTCCTTGTCTCCAAACAAAATATTTAAACAAAGGATAAGAATATTAGCTCAGTGTGAAGGACCTGTGTTCCATTCCCAGTACTGAAAAAGTACAAGATTAAAGGAGAAATTCAAAACAGAAAGAGCAAGGACATAAGAAAGAAACTAAATAAAGTATATTTCCATCCTATTTCAAAAACTCCCCTGTCAGGTATGGTGGTACATGCCCATAATCTTAGCACTCAGGAGGCTGAGGCAGGAGGATCCCCATGAGTTCAATGGTCAACATAGACTACAGTGAATTCAAGTCCAGACTGAACTGTATGAGACCCTGTCTCAAAAAACAAAAACAAAACAAAACACTGCCCATATCCCTGTAACAGTCCTCTTCAGTGTGTCCACTAGCTAGACAGGATATAGACACAGAGGAAAATGAGAAGTCAGAAAAGACAATGAGACACAAATATGCAAAAAACTGATCTATGGTACCTTTTCTTGGATTTCAAATGAAGACTGCAAGTGTTTAAAAATATTCAAACACACCAACCTCTAAACTCCCAAAGACTTACTCATTGCACTATATTCCTTTCCACTGCTCTTTCAAGTAAGTGCCTCCATTTAGTTATAAATTATTTGTCTAAACTACTTCGCTGAAAATTATTTTTTCCTTTCTCATAAGAAAGCTACCGCTGAACTAATTCCGTACCCTTGAATATTTCTTCATAAGATTTCTATTTTATCCAGCAGTTATGGTTTGAGTATGGACAGGGTCCCCCAAAGGTTCCCAGAAAAGTACTAGTGCAAAGTGTTATGGCCCTTTAAAAGGCAAGCCCTAGTGGGCAACCTTCAGGTAATCAGACTCACACTGCAAGGGCACTGTGGGACTCTACTCTTTGTCTTTGCTTCCTGGCTTTGTCACACACTCCATTCTTTTTGTTTGTTTGGTTGGTTTGGTTTCTGAAGGTTTTTTTGGTACCAGGAATCAAACTCAAGACCTTGTGCCAGTGCCAGGCAAGCACCATACTGCTAAGCTGTATCTCTGGCCCTACACACTCTGTTTAAAACACACATGCAAAGCCAGACTGCGGAGAGCTCCTGGAAGGACTTATGAATGCTCCCCCACCCCCAGATCCAGGAATCACACTTTGAGGCCCACTGCTCCATGTGGTTTACAACAGCACAAGTATAAATAGCTCCTTGAGAGAACTAAATTCACCATGGTTTGGCCTGTTCCTTTGACCTAGAGTCCATTATTTACTGCACACCTCTGCACACAAGAGTATAACATATGATCTCGGATAGCCAGCTGCTAAGATGGTCCCCAGTGATCATATCCTCCTGGTCTTTACACCTTGGTCAGCACTGCGTGACCAAGAGAACAGAATGAAGGAGATGCAGGCCCTTCTCTTGATATCTGCCTGTTTCTCTCAGGTCATCTGTCTGTGGGAAGCCAGCTGCCAGTTATGAAGCTCTATGGAGAGGTCCATGCAGTAAGGAAGTGAGGCTTCCTGGTGACAGCTGAGCAAGCTTGGAAGCCGCCCCAACCCTCACCCATAGTCCTGGCTGACGGACTGACAGCAGCTTCATGGGTAGCCCCAAGCCAGATCTTCCCAGACAAGCCAGATCCCTGGTCCTCAGGAATGAAACAAAAAATGCTGCTTTAAATTGCCCAATTTGGGGATAATTTTTTATGCAGCATGGATAACCAACACATATTCCTCTCCATCTGAGTTCCAAATATAGTTTGTTTTTTTTTTTAATTTAAAAGAGAATAAAACAAAAGGGGGCAGTACAGAGCAGATCAGAAGAGGACAACATAGGCAACACAGTACTTTACATTAAGTCAACTGGACATCAACAGTATCTAACGCCATATCTCTTACTCTGCTATAGTTGAGCATAGTTTCAATAATATAGTTATTTTTTGTAAAGTCATGTACATATAAACTAACGATAAAAGGCAATATAATTTAGTATCAATTAGTACTAAGTAAGCTCAGAATACAACTTTTTTTACTATGAGCTGAAGAAAAAAATTTCATGAATGAATCAGAACTGTAAGTCATCAAGGAGGCAGGATTCATCAATGCCAAGACTGTAAGAAGTAAAGAGAAATCAAGTTGGTAAAAGTTAAGGAACAGCTTGCTGAAGAGGAGAGCTCTTGGGAAAAGTGGGGAGATGAAGTGATAACTGTAAAGATAAGTCAAATTAAGGACAGCTTTGAAAATAAGATAAAGTTTAGGTTTTATCTTATAGGCAATGTACAACCACTGAGGGTTTTTGAATAGAAAAACACAACACAATGAGAGCAGCAATGTTGAGAGGTTCCTGAGAAGTCACCTCAGCCTCTGTCCCCACCCTCTCCTTCCTGCCTATCCCCACTGACTTTATGAGCAACCACTGAAAATGATCGCTTCACTCGTCTAATGACACCATCTCTTGGTCACACTTAAAGAAAGAAGGATGTGAATCACTAATGGAATAAAAGCATCTATAAAAATCAGTTAGAAAGCGAATGACTAGATCAATTAAAAAAACTCTAAATTGCAGCTATGTGTCAGAATATTTTATTTATAGTTTTACTATTCACATTTGTATTTTTAATCAATATCCTTCACATTAAAAAATTTTATGTGATGCTGGGCATGGTGGTAGATGCTTGTAATACCAGCACTCTAGAGGTTGAAGCAGGACGAACGTCACAAGTTTGAGGCCAGCCTGGGCTACATAGTATGCTCAAGGCCAGCCTGGACAGCATAATGAGATCTTGTCTGACAAAACACAACACAAAAAAACCTAAAATTCTAAACATAACATTTTAACTTTTTTGGAGTAGAGGAAAACCAAATAAAAAGTCAGAATATAAAATGACAAACAAAGTCCCTACCATTTATTTATTTAGTGGTGCTGAGGATTGAACTTAGGCCTTACCTAAGTGACTGCTCTACCCTGAGCTACTACCCCAGCCCTCACATATTTTTAAACCCATGCTTTTTCCTAATTATTGTTATAAGTTTAATATAACTCTCATTTTACATTCTCCTCACTAAAAAGTTAGGGAAAATACACACATCCAAAACAATTTCTGGAAGCACGAGCACCGGCAGGGTGAGATCGGCACAGGCAGGAGATACTCACTGTGTGAGAACCGCTGAGTAATTGGGGTTCCAGGGTATGGGTAAGTGCGGCTCTCCCACTGAATGTTTCCTTCCTGGACGGCCTTCATGAAACCATGGTAACACTGATGGGCTACTCCTAAACACAGAAGAACACATGCCTCAGCCTCCACACTCAACCTGCAGGTAAAATCCTCCTCTAAAACTACAAATGGGATGAAATACTACAGAAGTAGCAGAAAATACGTTAACTGTCTCATATTAAACTGTATAACCATAATACATTTAAAAGAGAAAATTGGGAACCTAAAAATAAAACACTGGACAAAACCTGAGATAAGTGACCCTTTTCTTTGCACAGTACCTTTGATAAGTCGATACCACTGTTTGCAGACGAGGGCCGCAGTCTTGTGCTCCTGATATGGGGAGAGGAAGGACAGGATATACTCCAAGACTTCTTCTGGCAGCTCTGACATAGACCTGTTGTGTTGCAGCTCCTCAGCCTCCAGTCCTGGGTGTGCATTCTCGTCTTGCTCCATTGTCCCCTCCGGCACAGTTTCCTCTTGGTCCACAGCCATGAAACTGTCATCTTCACTGTCCGAGGAGCTGGCCATGACATTCCACTCCAAAGCTGTAGCACACAAGAAAGGAACATCAGTACACAGCTGTCAGACTCACAAACGACTCTGCCTCCAAGCTGCTTGGGATTTTCTTTCCACCCTCCACTTGAAATCTTTTCTCTGCACTTTCCCACACTCGCTGTGAGCCATCTTAACTTAACAGGTGGAGCTCATACCAAGCCCTCCACAAAGGCTTCTGACTGCTTATTTCTCTCTCCAGAAAACTAAATGGTAGCTGAGTCCTAGCATTACCTTAGCACTGGAAAAGCTGTTCTGCACTAATTCCACTACCTCAAAGATCTGGCAGCCTGGCAGATGACAATGTGGGTAGCAAGTAGCCTTTCTGGGCCACTAACAATGACCCCAAGATCTCAACCTTACAAGATAAACTAACTCTGGGTCCCACAAAGAGTAGTAACATTCTGAGAATATGAATTAAGAAATAAGAATTTGGGGCTGGGCATGGTGGCACACGCCTGTAATTCTAGCATTTGGGAGGCTGAGCCAAGAGGATCACTCTGAGGCCAGCCTGGGCTAGTGAGTTCAAAGCCTACTGAACTGTATAGCAAGACGCTGTCTCAAAAACAAAAAACAAAAAACAAAAAACAATGTGAGGGGGCTGGGGATTTAGCTCAGTGGCTTAAGCGCCTGCCTGTCAAGCGTGAGGTCATGAGTTCAATCCCTGGTACCAAAAAAAAAAAAAAAAAAACAACGTGAGGAGCAGTAGAGTTTTGGAAGCGGGCATGGTAGAACACACCTGTAATCTCAGCACTTAGGAGGCTGAGCAGGATCACCAGTTCAAGGCAACCTAAGGTACACAACAATACCCTGTCTCAAAAACCAAAACAAGGGACCAGGAATTTAGCTCAATAGTGCAGCACCTGCCTGGCAAGGGAGTGGTCCTGAGTTCAAATCCCAGAAGCACCCCCCCAAAAAACTCTTGCAAAACCAACCAACCACACATAGACATGTTTTGGGTGATAGAGTACTTGCCTAGAATGTACCAGTATCTGCACTTGCTCCCCAATACTGCAAAAACAAAACAGCTTTTCTAACTTTTAAAAAAAAGACGATTTAAAAGGGTAATTAACTGGTGAAAACCCAAAAGAAAAAAAGAAGAAAAAAACCCGGATAATTCACACACGGGAATACTACAGAGCCAAGAAGAATGATAGGTACAAATAACAATAAATAGATCTCAGCCAATTCTGGGCTAGGCAAAGCATACACATCCTGCATGATTACACTAGATCAAGTTCAAAACCAGGGGGAACTAACTTATGCTGCTCAAGTGAGGTTATTGGTTACCCTTGGTAACCTCTGGAAAGTTCCTAAATCCTGGTCAAATTGTTTCCTGATTGGGTACTGGTTACATGGATGTGTTCTATGAAAAAATTCACTGGGCTGAATATTTATGCACATCTTTAAAGTTTTCCAACATAAGCTATTATCAGGAGTCATTTCTAGGGGAAATATTATGTGTAACTTAACAAAATTTCTTTTGTGTTTCTCATATTCCCTAAATTTTCTAGAAAGATCACATCATGCTAACAAACCAAGTCAATTTATATAAGAACTGAGTCCCAAGTTAGATTCTGCAGGAACAGATTGTAAACAAAATGAGGAATAAAAAAGGTTTAATGGGAAACCAGACCTCGGTGCAGACCCAACACAGCCTGCCCAGTAGAGAGCCAGTCCCGCGAGGCAGGGAGGGGGCTCTGCGGTGCTGTAGCCTCAGCCTCCGGAGTGCTGGAGGATTACAGACACGTGGAACCACACCTAGCTTCTAGTTTGTTGCTTTTTTTTTTTTTTTTTTCCAGGTACTGGGGATTGAACTCGCAACCTCACACTCGCCAGGTAGGCGCTTATGCCACTGAGCTAAATCCCCGGCCCCTTAGTTTGTTGCTTTAAATACATTTCGTCACCTTACTTTATATAGTTCTACCCAGAGCACCGCTATGCTACCCTTTATTACAAATATCCAGCATTCCCTCTAGCGCTGATGAAGAAAACGTTAAGTAACAAAAACAAAACAACAAAAAAAAAACTTGGGAGATTTTGAGAAAAACTTGAAATTTGCCAAAAAGATGAGGGAGAGGAGAGGAGAACAGAACCTCCTACCTCATCTCTACCACTCCTATAATTCATATAATATTGACGTACATCTTTAAAAACTGGAAGAATGGTCAATTAAGGAAAATGGAAACATGAATCAAAACTCATTGCTTCCAAAGATCATTTATTGGCTGGGCACGGTGTTGCACACCTGTAATTTCAACACTGGGGAGGCTGAGGCAGGGGGACTGTTGCAAGTTCGAGACCAGCCTGGGTTATAAAGTGAACTCAAGGCCAGCCTCAACTGCATGACGAGACTGTCTCAAAAAAGACAAAACAAACAAAAAAAAATCCACAGATCATTCATCTACCAAATTATCCCCCAGCTCTTGATATTGCACGTCTCAGCAAAATGGCATACAGATTCTTGGTGACCATCAGCAATGGGTGGCTTCTCAGTGGTGGCATGGCCTAAATCCTCTTGGGAGTGGAAGGAGAGGCAGCAGCAGCAGCAAGAAGGCTGCATTTCCCTTCATTTCCCAAAAGAAGAGTACTGTAATGAGTTAGCTAAAATTGTACTAGACAAAGATCTTCAGCCTTTTTCTCCCCTATTTGAGTGAGCTGTTTTCCAATGTGCTTATTAACCTGCCAGAGGAAGGCCTTGCGATTAGCACACACCTCCGTTTGCAGCCCTCCCTCCTAGCCAGAACAGTACAGTCATGCAAAACAGAAAGGAAAAGCTGGCAAGGTGTTTGTGCCCCACTCCCCAATTAAACGCCGCATTTTTTAATACTGGGAAAAAAAAACTGCCCTTACAACATTCCTTCTAATTCCTTCCCCTGAACAGTACCACTCCCCACTGCTTCCCTGATTTACCGACCTTCTCCTCTCTTCTCTCAGCTTGAAGTTTGCCAAGAGGCCAAACGAAATAGGCTTGGTATGTTGTTCGTGCATGAATTAAATATACCGCCTCAAATACAGGGTTTCCCTTGCACATGTTCTGACAGACTGTGAGCCCAAGGTCTGTTTCAGAATGAACTGAATCAATGGAAGTCTCAAAAGGTCATTTAAATAAAATAAATGCCAATTTAATGAAACAACTTACTCCCTTTCCAAAAGTTCTTATATTCAGCAAGCTTCAATAAAGGCACCAACACTGCTGTGAGTGCTGGGTTTAAGCAATTTCCACCATCCAGCAAGCCATCGCACCTCAGGCTCACAAGGGTGCATTTGCTAGCTCAGCCCACGGCCCAGGTGCCAAGGACAAGGCACAGGGTGGCTCAGAGGCAATTTCTCAGAAATCTGCGCGGCCATCGTGGTGCTTCCATGATCATGTAATGAAACCATCACTCACACCCCCAAAGGACACGGAGGCATCCTAAAACTGAGTTTTTCTTGTTTTCATGCCAAAAGAAGCTGCAGAAAACCTTTCACATACAGTGTATTAATTTAACGAATGTGATTTCATGAAAGTGTTTACAAGAAATCTTCCTCACTCTTCACATTTGTGCCACACCTTCTCATGATCTCCACGGTGACTGAGTCTGAGTAAAAACACAAACCGAAGTCAACTTATGGATGCTGAGCTTCTTGGAGCCAGAGATCATTCGCCTAGGCATCTCTGCCTTCTGGCACAAGGTGTGCAAGTGAGAACAAGACTCCTTGACGTTCCTACTCAGAACACATGCCGCTGACCTCACATTATTTCATAATAGAAATTACGTCATTAGTACATTCTCCAAATGGCAGGTCTGCCTTTTCTGCGTCAACGGGTACTGCCAGGATATTTCATTGGTCAGAATTAATGTATCTCTCTGGACCCTGGAATTTTGACCTTTCAAAATGCATGCTGGCAGGGCTGGGGATTTAGTTCAGCGGCATAAGCGCCTTCCTTGCAAGCAGGCAGTCGTGAGTTCGATCCCTGGTACCAATAAAAAAACAAAAAAAACAAAACAAAAAAAAAAAAAAGGGCTGGGGATTTAGCTCAGTGGCATAAGTGCCTGCCTGGCAAGCACGACGTCGTGAGTTTGATCCCCAGTACCGCAAAAAAAAAAAAAAAAAAAAAAAAAAAAAAAAAAAAAAAAAAAAAAAAAATGCATGCTGGCCTGACAGTCTGCTGCCACCGCCACTCACTTTCACCAGCTCAAAAGCCAAAAATGGGGCTTGAAAAAACCATTTAATGGACCCAGGATGATCTTTTTCCTAAAAAACTATTTCATTGAACTCAATGAAATACACACTCCTCCCTTCCCTCTCCTGCTCCCTCCTTTCCTTCCTTCACACCTCAGCAGTGCTGGGATCCAGCTCAGGGCCTCATGCACACTAGGCAAGTACCCTACCGCTAAAGCCACATCCCCAAACCAGTTCCTAAAATCTAAGTGCCTTATCGTGAGGTATAAAGTTGGGCTAAGATTTTGAGAATGGGAGATTGGGCTACTGTTTGTAGCTCTGAAGCTGTATGAAGCATAAGTCATACCCAGCAGAAAAGGAAGGTGAGGGTAGCAGGAAGCAGCAAACAGCTCTCAGTGCACTCAAAGAAATTCAAGATGAGAATAAAGTTACTTTATTGTGTGTAAAAAAGCCATTTGGGGATTTTAGTAGAATATCTGATTAATCTGTGCCTTTCATTCCCAAAACAGCTAAGCATCTGACAATTCTTTCGGAGAAAACACATCTTTATAAAAATTGGGCCGGGTGTGGTGGCACACACTTGTAAATCCAGCACTTGGGAGGCTGAGGCAGGAGGATCAAGGGAGTTCGAGTCCAGCATACGTTACACATAGTGAGTTCAAAGCCAGCCTGAGCTACATAGTAAAACCTCACCTCAATTAAAAGGAAAAAAAAAAAACACTGCTGGAACTTAAGAGGGAATGGCTGAATGAATGAAAGTGCCCACAGCATCTGTCAGTGTGAGGGTTTCTGAGGTTTCAAGGACAAAGCAGCAACCTCACACGGATGCCTTCATAAACGCAAGCAGTTACAACTTAGGGACACTGTGACCTAAAGCAGTACAAAGTGCTACTCTGGAAAATATAAACTACTGTTAGATGTACAAACCATCAGGGCATGTTTTTTTTTCTAAGATAATAAGCCTTACTAATATGCCACCAATATAATCATTATCACTGTACTAATTAAAAGGTAAAGTTAGGAAAAGGAGAAAAATGGTAAAATATAAAATTCTGTCCCACTTCATTCAACAAATAGCGACATCACATTTGCTGCATGCACAAAATACCATGCCTGGATTTCACAGAAGGCACTCAAAGCGAATAGGGAAGTGTCTGCACTCAGACATTACCTTCACAAGGGCTGAAGACATGTGCTAAATATCAGCAACACAGAAAATCATATAATAGATGACCTGCAGCATCAACAGTCAGGAGAGAAGAGAAGGCCTCTTGAGACAAGAATTTGAGCCAAGCTTTGATAGGTAAGATTTCAGAGAATCAAATATAAGGTAGACAGATAAAAGATTTTCAAATCATTATTTCTTACACTGGTATTATTTTTATTTGTTTCTTTGTTTGAGACAGAGTCTCAGTGTACAGTTTAGGATGATTTTGAACTCACTATACAGCCCAGGCTGGCCTCAAACTCACAGGCATCCTCCTGCCTCAGCCTTCTCAGTGCTGAGATTACAGCCATCTGCCACCACACCTGACTTTAGTTGGGATTCTTTGCCACTTACTGAATTAACTTTTAGATAAAATAAGAAACCACTTTGTATTCAATGAGTGGTCTGACTATATACACACATACTACTTAATACTATTTAGTATTTGATCTACATTAACAGAAGCTCCTAAATCTGGAGACTCCTTAGTTCCTAACAGTCAATATTTTGACAACATAAAAAAAAAAAAAAGGTCCAAGAGCAGAATAATTGGGCATAACTATGATTGCTATTAGCAAGCTGTGAACTCCTCTGATACACAAATTCTGAGCTGTTTCTACAAAGCACTCCAAATTGAATAACAGATGTCAGCTGGAGGTTTTTATTTTTTTAACGAGAAACACATCAGTGTGTTTCCCAGTTAAAAAATACAGTAGTGAGACAGAAAAACAGTGTATTACCCCAAACCACCATTATATATTGCACTTCCTTACCATTCTTTCTGGTTGACACAGGATGAAAGTGTCTGATAACTCATCCAAGTTGTGTAAATACAGCAGTTTTGGGGGACAACCCGCTCAGGACCCCCTTCTGTCTCTCTCCAGACAAAAGCTCTCTCAATAAATATATTCTACTCTTCACCTCTGTTGTTCCTAAAAATTTTTTTTTTTTTTTTTTTTTTTGGCAGTACCGGGGATCGAACTCACGACCTCACACTTGCCAGGCAGGTGCTTATGCCGCTGAGCTAAATCCCCAGCCCTATTCCTAAAATTCATTCTTCGATTTTAGGGAACACGAACTTGTGGACATAGTAGGTCAGGAGTTTCATTCTCCTATATCATTTGGAGGTCTTCCACCGAGATCCCTGGACGGAGGTGAGAGTTTGCTTTTGCTTCATAGACTCTGGACTGGGACTCGTTTAGGTAACAAATTTTTATGCTTCAAATTTTGCTTTGTCTTTGCCAGTTGTTTATAACTACTTGTGATAATTGCTTACCATTTTGCCCATTGTTTCTAATTGCTTTGTCTCATATAGGTTTTTTACCTCATGCCCATCTGCCTTGTGAGTTCCCAGTCTTCCCCCACCTTGAACCCATGGTTTTACTCTATAAAAGTCCCTGGAAAAGACAGAGTCCAGGGCAACCCGCTCGAGACCCCTTGTCTCTCGCCAGACACAAGCTCTCTCTCAATAAATACATTCTACTCTTCAAAAAAAAAAACCAGCAATTTTCAGGGCTGCTCTCCTTAGCCATACACAATAGACCAAGGGTTTATTACTATAAACAGTCAAGAAAATGGTACAGATTTCTACCACCAGAGGACACATTTGAGGTTCTAAAATTGTGATATGGAGGACTACATAGTCTAGGTTCAACAACATGTTGGTAGAAAAAGTATAAAGCGCTTTCAACGCTCTCATTTCTTACTTTGTGAGAGCTGAATGCTTATTTGTTTTGTTTTGAGGCAGGGTCTCACCACATAGCCAGGCTGGCCTCAAATACACAGCAACCCTCCTGCTGCAGCCTGAGCACTGGGGTTACTGACGTGTCCTTGTGTGCCGCTTGCATTTTTTTTTGGTGATGGTACTGAGGATTGAACCTAGGGCCTCACACATACCAGCCAAGCACTGCACTACTGAGCTACACACCTAACCAACTTTACTTTTTAACTTTTTAAAAGATTTCCTATACTTTTTTTTTTTTTTTTGGTACCAGGGATCAAACTCACAACCTCACACTTACCAGGCAGGCACTTACGCTACTGAGCTAAATTCCCAGCCCAAATTTTACTTTTAACAGAAGTGTATAAATGATTTTTAGGTTAATTTAAATTAAAATATCTACTTTGCTGGGAGTGGTAGTGCATACTTGAAAATTCAGCTACCCCGGAACTGAGGCGCAAAGGTCATGAGCTCAAGTCCAGCTTTGGCAAATAGCGAGATTCAGTCTCAAAATAAAACTGCAACAAAAATGCAACTGTTCCTCAGTTGTGCTGAAAAACCATTTCCTAACTCTAGAAAAAGTTCAGAAGTATAGTGGCTACTGGCCAAAGTACACTGCAAGTAGCACACATGAATGCAACCTGTTTCTTCTACAAATAGCTTAACTGCCCTTTTCCTCAGTTGGCAGGTTAAGTTTGCTTGAGTTTCTCTCTCTGAATATTGTTTTGCAGTACTGGGGATTAAACCCAGGGCCTTCTCACTGAACTATATTCCCAGTCCCTTTTTAATTTTGAGGCGGCTTACCAAATTGCCCAAGTAGGCTTTGAACTTAGGATCCCCCTGCCTCAACCTCCCAGAATGCTGGGATTAACAGGTGTAGACACCAGCATGCTGGCTTCTAAGAAGGTCTCTATTATTAACCAGATTTAAATATTTAAACAACCTTTTTAAAAACTGAAATCAATTATATCAAACTTTATTATAGTTACAGAAGGTATAACAATCAAACTATAGTTCATAACTTTCTATAGAAGCTAAAGTTTTAAATATCAGGTTCTCAAGCAATATGCAATTTTATGGCACTTTAAAAAATTAAATTAAAAAAAAAAACCACAGGTCTAAACCTCAATCCAAAATTATATAAAATAGAAAACTCCTCAAAATCTAGAGGAATCAAGTGAAATAAAAGAAAACAAAATTCTCCCCTGGGTTGAAAATGACTAAAACAATCACCATTTCATGGCTTCAGTTTTAAGGAGCACATCTTTCTGGTTCGCTCGTCCACTGCAGATCTGTTTCAATAAAAGGAAGATTTTTATTAATTTAGTGCACATTACTCACATAATCAATCCTGTACCAGGAAATGTTTCCCATAATTAAAACAATGTAAAGGCAGGTTCTACTTTCAATTCTATGCTTCTTACAATACAGTACAGTGTATCTTCACGCCTTACACAGGCATTTCTGCTGTTGCATAACCAGGATGCAAACAGGGAAAGAAAAAATTAAAACATATACTGGATTTGGCAAAATGTGTCCATTTCCAATGCACAAACCTGGGGATCAGCAAAGCAATTTTCAGGTAGATTTACAACAAAAACATCCAGAAGTGTGCCCAAAAATGTATGAGCCAGAGGACTGTTTTATTTACTCTGCAATGACAAAAATTCACAAATCTTGTGTCTATTAATGGGAGACTAATTAGATAAAATTACATTACATCCAGACTACAGAATTTAACTATCCAGTATTTTGTTTTATATTCAATATTTTAAAAAGTGACTATCAGCATACACTGACATGAAAAGACCTTTAAGACTAGTCTGCAATAAATACAAACTAATGATTAACATTATCCTATTACATATCCACGTATACATAAACGTTTAAATGCACATAAATACATAAATACATAAAAATTATCTAGACACTGGGAATGGTGTTGCACACCTGTAAACCCAGCTACCTGAGTAGCTGAGGGATAAGGATCCCAAGTCTGGCCAGCCTGGGCAATTTAACAAAACTCTGTCTCAAAAATAAACAAACAAACAGAGCTGCAGATATAGCTCAGTAGTGGAGCACCTGCCTAGTGTGCAGGAGACCCTGGGCTCCACTGCTAGTACCACAAAGACAGAATGAAAAGTGAAAAAATGGTGAGAGGGACACACAACAAATTTAGTTTCATCTAACTAAAGAGGAAAAAAAAGTCTTTGTCTTTTAAAAATCAATTTGTAAGAGCCAAATATATCACACATCCAAAGCTGTATAGAGGTGCAGCTGCTGCAGAAACAGTACAGAAGATCCTCAGAAATTAAATTCCTGGCATAGCAGCACACACCTGTAATCACAGCACTTAGGAAGAGTGGCAGAGTATACTACCGCCATGAAATGACACATTTAAAACTGAAGCTGGTGCAGCAGTCCCAGCACTTGGGAGGCTGAAGCAGAAGGACTGCCACAAGTTCAAGGACAGCCAGAACTACAACTGTTAAAAAAAAATAAATAAAAGCTGAAGCTGAGCCAGGTATGGTGGCAAACACCTGGAATGCCAGCACCTGGAATCCCAGGCAATAAAACTACAAACTCAATCCCAGCCTGGACAATATAATGACTTAGTGATACCCCTGTCTCAAAATAAATAAAAAATGGCTGAGGATATAGATAAGTGAGAAGACCCTGGATTCAATTATCAATATAGAGGGAAAAAAGGAGTCAGGTGCGTTCACACATGCCTGTAATCCCAGAACTCTGGGAGGCTGAGGCAAGAAGATCAAAAGTTTGAGTCTGAACTTACCAATTTAGTAACTTAGGGAACTTAATCTCAATTAAAAAAAAAAAAAAAGGCTCTGGATTCAATTCCTAAGCCTGCCCATAAAAAAAGGTTAAAATGGAAAAGTTTATATTATGCATATTTTATTGTAATTTTATTAAGATGTACAGAATATACAGTTAAAAAAATAAAATAGCCAGGCATGGTGGTATACCCCTGTAATCCCTGTACTCAGAAGGCTGCGGTAGGAAGATCTCCAGTGTGAAGCCAGCCTGAGCTACCCGGAGTTCAACATCAGCCTGAACTGCACTCCAGGTTTTTATTCAAAAAGCTAAAAATTAGTCGGACGTGGTGGCACAGGCCTACAATCCCAGCACTCAGAAGACTGAGGCAGGAGGATCTCTGCAAGTTTGAGGCCAGCCTGAACTACAAAGTGAGTTCAAGGCCAGTTTAAACTGCATAATGAAATGCTGTCTCAAAGAGAAAAAGAAAAAAAAAAAAAGCCAAAAACTATCCAGGCATGGGGGTGCACACCTGTAGTCCCAACACTTGAGAGGCTGAGACAGGAAGGTTGCTTTGAGTTTAAGGCCAGCCTGGCTTTACTGTTTTGTTGGTACTTGTGGTCAAGCCTAAGGGCACTGTATCTCTGAGTTACACTTCCAGTTGGGGTCCCCTCCATTTTGAGACATGGTCTCCCTAAATTGCCAGGTAGGATTTGAACTTATAATACATAGCAAGACTCCATCTCTAACATAACATAACATAACATAACATAACATAACATAAAATAACATAAAATAAAATAAATAAAATAAAATAAAATAAAATAAAACAAAACAAAGTAAAACCCCTTGTGTACCCATATCCAAGTTAGAAAATAGAATAAGTTCAGTACAGAGATGCACACCTGCTGAGGTAAGATGATATGAGTTTAAAGCCAGTCTGGACTGCATGGCAAGATCCTGTCTTAAAAAAAAAAAAATAGGAAAAAGGAAGGAAGGAGATGGGGAGTGAGGGCAGAAAAATAGGGCATCACCAGGACCTTTAAGACTCTGCGTGCCCATCACACCCTCATTCCTCCCTGTGACCCAACCAGAAGCAGTGTTCACTATGCTGTTATTACTCCCTTGCTTCCCTTTTATAGTTCTGCCTTTTAAGCACATCACTGAAGAATATACTATTCATAAACAATATGTCGTGCCATTGTTGGCTGTGGCTGGCACCCATTTTCATTGTGGTGTATGATTCTTTGTATGGACACGCTGTAATTTACCCATTCTACTATTGACAGAAATCAACTGGCTCCAATGCTTAGCTGTTACAAAATAATTATCATTTTCTACATAGTCCAGAGCAGTGGCTTTCAAACTTTGACTGTAACACAGTAAAATATACTTTATGCCAAAACTAGTTCTCTTATGCATATACACATAAAAATGCAACTGGGAATGTTTCTAAAAATATTTCCCTTACAATAAAGTACAGGATTATTTTCTACTGTTGCATTTAACACTGCCATGAAATGGTCTTCTGGCTCAGCAGTGGGCTGCAAGCTGCAGGCTGCAAACAGTACGCTGGAGGGCACACCGGGAGAACAGCTCCCGTCCTCACTAGGTGACCTCCAACTGTCTTCCAAAGGTATTCTTCCAATATGCACTTCCACCCGCAGCGTTTCTGCAAATGATTTCAACTGGATTTAATTCAAAATGACTTAAAATTATAAATGGATATTAAAATTTATCAAATACTTGCTGCCACTATTAAAATACCATACGGTTTTCTTTTAATCTGGTGGGAGATAAATTCCTGATTTTCTAATAAAAAAACGAGCTTGTATTCCTCAGACAAACTGAACTAACCCATGATTTTTATTTTGTTTTGTTTTTGTTAAAACAACACCTCTCTCTCTTTTTTGGGGGGGGTACTGGGGATTGAACTCACGACTACGCGCTTGCTAGGCTGGCGCTTATGCCGCTGAGCTAAATCCCCAGCCCAAGACAACACCTCTCACTGGGCATGATAGCATGGGCCTATAAACCAGGCAATTCAGGAGGCTGAGGCAGGAGGATTGCCACAAGTCTGAGGCCAGCCTGGGTTACACAGTGAGTTCAAAGTCAACTTGAAATACAAAATGAGACTCTCTCAAAAAATCAAAATATGACAAATAAAACAAACCAACCAACAAAAAGGATCAGGGACATAATACAGTGGCATAAGTGCTTGCCTGGCAGACACAAGGTCTTGATTTCAATTCCCGGTACCAAAAAAAAAAAAAAAAAAAAGGGAGGAGGAGCTGAGGGCTGGTGTTGAACTAACTCTAAACCAGGCAAGTCTCGAACTCAAAGCAATCCTGCCTCAGCCTCCTGAGTGCTTGGATCACAGGGACACATCAACACCTCAGGCTTGTTCTGTATTTTGTTATTGTTGTTGTTTATGCAACAGGGTTTTGCTATGTAATCCAGACCAATCTTGAACTTGCTATATATAGCTCAGGCTGGCCTCAAACTTTTGATCTTCCTGCCTCAACCTTTCAAGTACTGAGTTCACACACAGATGTGTACCCCTGTGCCTGGTTAATATCAGCCTCTTTAAATAACCAAAGATAATAAATCTTTTACCTATGAGGTTAACATTGATGACTCATTCTGGTGGCAAAGTATATTCTTCAACTGTTGAGTACTGATGACTCCCTACTGGCTCACAGGAGACTGACACATACAGTTTTTCTCCCATCCCTGGCACACAACTCCTCAAACCCTTTGAATCTTAGTTATGTGGTTGGTTTTACTGTTTTGCTGGTACTTGTGGTCAAGCCTAGGGGAACTGTATCTCTGAGTTACACCTCCAGTTGGGGTCCTCCCCATTTTGAGACATGGTCTCCCTAAACTGCCAGGTAGGATTGAACTTGCGATTCTCCCGCCTCAGCTCCCAAGTGCTGTGACTGCAGATGTGTTGGGTTTTGTGTATACTAAGGAATTGACTGAAGGTGGCAGGCCCAGGAGCTTCAGGCCTGGGGCTGGTCAGAGGAAAGAACAAAGGAAGAAGCCTGGTGTGGTGGTAAAGGCCTGTAAACCCAGCGCTTGGGAAGATGTGGCAGGAGGATTGCTGCAAATTCCAGACCAGCCTGTGCTACGAAGTGAGCTCCAGGCCAATCTGAACTGCATAGCAAAACCCTGTCTCAAAAACAAAACAAAACAAAACAAAACAAAAGGAAAACTACAAGGTTAGAACTTTTAGCCCACTCGCCAGTCTCAAGGGAAAGGGCAAGAGCTACAGATTAAATTGGTCACCAAATCCAACAATTTAATCCATTATGTCTGCATCATGAGACCTCCACAAATCCCCAAAGAACAACGTACAAGGAGATTTCACATGGCTGAATCCTCGGAGGTTCCAGGCCCTGGGATCAAATGTGTAACCCTCCTGCCTCAGCCCCCAGAAAGCTTTGTGCCTCTTCACACATGCCCTGCCCACACATCTGTTCATCTGCACCTTTGCAACATCCTTTTAATAACTGGCAAATGGGGCCGGGGATTTAGCTCAGCGGCATAAGCGCTTGCCTGGCAAGCATGAGGTCGTAAGTTCAATCCCCAGTACCAAAAAAAAACTGGCAAATGGAAGCAGCTCCCTAGGTCCAAGGGGCCACTACCGCACATTAATACAATCCAAAGAGGAAATCATGAAACACCCAGGGCTTCCCATGGGCACATGAAGTGGGGCGACCCCGCAGGACTGGTCTCTGTCTTGGGATCTGACACTGCTACTTGCAGGTAACAGGGTCAGAAACAAACTGAACTAGAGGACACTCAGCTGCAGGGCTCTGCTGAAGGACTTCTTGCTTGGCATGGGCAAAAATCTGTACATCTAAAGTCACAGGTTTCTGCTGTGCTGTGTTGTAAGAAGAGAGTGCAGGGTGGGAGGGAGTTTGTTTATTCCCACTTAGCACCACACTCTTACAGGGCCCAAAGCCATTCATAAGACAGTTTGCTTTAGTTGGGGAGCACAGCATGAATTTATCTGATTAATTTACTAAAATAAAAATAAATGTCATACATGGTGGCACACACCTGTAATCCGAACACTCAGGAGGCCGAGGCAGGAGGATAGCAGCAAAAGCAAGTTTGAGGCCAACCTGGACTATATAGTGGGTTCAAGACCAGCCTGAACTGCATAGTGAGACTCTGTCTCAAAAAAATAAATAAAAATAAATACCAAATATTTCCTGCACTTAAACTTTCTAACCAAATAAGCCAGTCATCTAGGAAAAAACAATAAAATAAATAATAATGAAAGCTCGCAAAGTGATAGGGAATGAGGAGGATAAGGATGCTACTCTATGCCAGACCTTAAAAAACTGTCATTACCCATTCATATGAAGCCTGGATTCTTTGAAACCATAACTTTTTTTACATAAAATCTCCAATGTTGTCAGGAATCCGGCAAAAAGACAAACAGCAGCCACAATAAATATTGCCAGTGTTTAACAGTGCTAAGTCCCAGGGGAAAAACATTACGGCTGGATGGCGAGGCATGGGGGCACACAGCTGTAATCCCAGCTACTTGGAGGCTGAGGCAGGAGAATTCAGCACGTTTGAGACCATCAGAGGAACTTTTTTTTTTTTTTTGGCCATCACAGGAACTTAGGAAGAACTTGTCTCCAAATCCAGAAAGGGCTGAGGAGGGTAGCTCAGTGTAAGACCCTGGACTCAAACCCTAGTACTGCCCCAAAAAAGTATAGTTGGATGAATTCTTGCAAAGTAAACATAATCTTAGTTATTTTATGTCTTTTTTTTGCGGGGGTTGCAGGGAATCAAACTTGGGACCTCACACTGGCCAGGCAGCTGCTGCACCACTGGGCTAAATTCTCCGCCCTTATTCTACAGATGAAATAATCTCACATAATCAAAATGATGAATGCAAGTCCTAATCACTTAGCGTTTCCATTAACAGAAATCCCAACTAACAGGAGTAAAAACTTAACACTAACAATCCATATTTATCAAAGCCCATCAAAATTTACAGTATAAATGAACAATAAAAGTTCACAATTTAAAAAATGAGAGGCTAGAGAGTTAGCTCAGCGGCATACGCATCTGCCTGGCAAGTGCTGAGTCGTGAGTTTGATCCCGGATACCACCCATTCACTCACACACACACACACAAGAATGAAACTTGGGCCAGGGATATAGCTCAGCGGCATAAGCACCTACCTGACAAACACGAGGTCCTGAGTTCAAAAAGAAAGAAAGAAACTTGCCAGGCCTAGTGTCACACACCTGTAATTCCAGCAACAGAAGGCTGAGGCAGGCAGACTGCCACAAGTTCAAGGCCAACCAAGGATACATAATGAGTTCAAGGCCAGCCTTGAATAGCAATACCTTGTCTGAAATAAATAAATGATGAATTCAGTATGAATTCATTTAATACAGAAGGTTACATATATAAATATCTATACATTCACACGTACACACTGGTTACTATACATATACTTCTTGCTCTGTTACCTGAGAGGGAGTAGAAGTAATGAACACACGAAGGGTTTTTTTTTTTTAACCATCATTTTTCAATAAAACAATGGCAGGCTCCTTGGTGAAATGGCAGAATCTAGGAATGGCTAGGAAACACAATGACATGCACCTGTACTGCTCACTGCTTGGGAGGCTCAAGTAAGGAGGATCAGGAGAAACCAGCCTCAGCCATTTAGCAAGACCCTGTCTCAAACAAATAAAATTAAAAAGTGCTGTGGCTGTAACTCAGCACTCTCCAGGTTCAACCCCAGCAGCAGGAAGAGAGGGAGAGAAAAAAGAGGGAGGGAGGCACCACAGGGGGAAGAGACAGAGATCTCTTGCCAAAAGCCAAACAATTCATGCAAATCCTCTCCTTTCCAGGAGGTGGAGCTGAATGCTGAATGTTGTCCACATTCATATCTAGTCTCCCTAAAGGCAAAGTCACTACACAACATTTTCTATCCTTTGTAAAGCTAGTGTCACCAGAAAGAAGACTACTAAAAAGTCATTCCACAGACATAGGGCAAATAAAAATTCTACAAATAAGGTATCTACAGCAGGAAATCAAAGTGGCAACATGCAGACAAATCTTATTCCTGTCATTTAGCTCCCACTTGTACTCCCACAAGCATTCTTGTGCTTTTGCACGCCCAGAACTACACTTAGCTGTGCTAACCAGCCGCCTTCCTGATTAAATAAGTAGATTATAGAACGCTGACTTACATTTGTTCTTTTCATTGATTTAGTTTTTGTACAAATGACAAATCAAAATAAGGATGGTATAAAAGCTATGACACTAGCACATCAATATTAAGTAAGACCTTGGTGATGTATACTTGTAAATCCACTATCCTGGGAGGCTGAGGCAGAAGGATCTCAAGTTTGACCTGAGCCTGGACAACTTACCAAGACCCCAACTAAAAATAATAAAAGAAAGAACTAGGGATATAGCTCACTGTGAAGCCCCTGGGTTCAACTCCCAGCCACCAAAAAAAGAAAAAGAAAAAGGCCCAGACCTTTCTAGGGCCTGGTTTGGCTTGGTATAGTTTGGTGTGGTGTGATTTGCTTTGTTTTGTTTTGAGACAGGGTCTCCCTATGTAGACCAGGCTGGTCTTGAACTTACTATGTACCCTAGGTTGGCCTTAAACTGTAGCAATCCTCCCGCCTCAACCTTTTGAGTGCTGGGATTACAGGCTTCACTACCACACCCTGCTCAAAAAAAAAAAAAAAAATTTTTTTTTTTTTTTTGGTACCAGGCATCAAACATCACAACCACGAGCTTGCAAGGCAGGTGCTTATGCTCCTGAGCTAAATCTCCAGCCCCAAATATTTTTTAAAATAAGGTAATTTACTTGAAGATGGGGAAGGAGGAAGAGAGAAATGACAGACAGTAACTTTGGATGAGTAGGGAGAATTTGAAAGTAACTCTGAGAATCACAAATTTGAGCTCTAGTCTGGATAAATTAGCAGGGCCCTGTATCAAAAATGAAAAATGGACCAGGGATTTAGCTCAGCACCATAGCGCCTGCCTGGCAAGCCCAAGGTCATGAGTTCAATCCCTGGTACCAAAATAAATGAGTAAGTAAGTAAGTAAGTAAGTAAGTAAATAAATAAATAAATAAATAAAAAGCGCTGGGGAAGTACTCAGATTAAAGGCACTGGCTCCAATCAGTACAGCAGTAAATAAATAAACTTTAAAATTTTTGCATTTCGGGCTGGGGATTTAGCTCAGCGGCTTAAGCGCCTGCCTGGCAAGTGCAAGGTCGTGAGTTCGATCCCCAGTACCAAAAAAAAAAAAATTTTGCATTTCTCCAACAGAGCAGAAAATCAGACTCCAATTATTACTATTAACATTACTATTGAATGAAGATAAATCTATTTCTCTCCACAAGAAGAACATTTATGGAATAGATTTAAAGGACAGAACCTTACTATGTATAACATCACTCATACAGTAACCAAATTAAGTTATTCTCCACAACCCTGAAAAATAAATCTTACTTAATTCTATCACGAATGCAAATATTTTTAAAGGTCAAAGATAGAAATTTTAAAAAGATAGAAATTAATTATCTGATTCCATTCATTTGTTTGTTTGTCAATGGTTACCACAGCATAGCCAGGATGTAACAATGAAAAGATGAACAGCTTTTCTCAGTATATTTCAGTCCAGCCATTTGAGCTACTTGTTTCTGAAATAGTCTAAAATCTTCAGTCTCTGGCCTGTGCTCTTGCTGGCCACCCTTTCTTCTGAGATACCCTTTTCCCTTTGTCAGTATGGTGAATTCCTACTCATTTACTTAAGAGTTACACCTTCTATGAGGTTCTGTTCCCTCCAGCCAATTCATCCTTGGCTCGTTCATTCTATACAATATCTCATTATCTTAGGGTCGTGCAAATATTTGAATGAAGTGTCCTACAAGACCTAAGCCAACATTAGATAAAGAATACAGATAGTTTCTACTTTTCACCACATTGCAAGCTACAATTCTGTCCATTAATCACCTGCCTCATTAAAACCCACATTTTACTTCTCATTGCTATGGTTTCCAGCTCAGCAGAGGCAAATGCAACAGCATAAAGGTCACCAGGATACAGCATGCACAGACACAATTGTGCTCTAAGGCAAAAAAGAAGCTTTAAGGTGTTCAGAAGAGTGAGCATGACAATTGCCTTTTATGTATATTGCATCCAAATGTACTCCAGATAACAGTGTGATGGCTGCAAATCATTAACACTAACTCAAATATCAAAGTCAGCATTGAAAAGGAGTGTATGGGGTTGGGGATTTAGCTCAGTGGCATAAGCGCCTGCCTTGCAAGCATGTGGTCGTGAGCTCGATCCCCGGTACCAAAAAAAAAAAAAAAAGGGAGTGTATCTGTCTGCTGTGGTGGCCCATGCCCATAATCCTAGCATTCAGAAGGGTGAAGCAGGAGAATTCCCATGAGTTGAGGCCAGCCTGGCCTACACAGTGAGTCCAAATTCAGCTCGACCTACATGAAGACAAACAACCAAAAGGAGAGTATCGGGTTGGGCGTGGTAGTGGATGCCTGTGATCTTAGTACTCAGAAGGCTGAGGCAGGAGGATCACTTCAAGTTCAAGGCCAGACTGAACTACACAGATCCCGTCTCAAAACAAAACAAATAAGTGAATGAATGGATGAATAGAAGGAATCAGGATAACTAATTTCCATCTTTGACCTTTCGATGATTTCAGAGATACTGATTCTGCTTACTCACCTGCTCGGTAAATATAGTAATACGCCAAAAACTTCAAAAGGCGGTACTTTATGCCTTTTTATAAAAAAAAAATACAATGTGTTCAAAGAAAGCAATTAAATTCTGGTACAAGACAAAAAGAAATATGTGGGAAGCAAAAAACAAAACTCTATATAAGTGATTCTAAGGCATTTATGGTGGTACATGCCTGAGATCCTTATTTTTCTTTCTTTATTTTTTTTTTCTTGGTACCAGGGATTGAACTCAGGACTTCACAATTGCCAGTCAGGGGCTTACACCACCGAGCTAAATCCCCAGCCACGCCTGAGATCCTTGTACTGTGAAAGACTAAGGCAGGAGGATATCAAGGTCAAGCCCAGGCTGAGCAATTTAGACCCTGTTTCAAAACGAAGAAAAACAAAAAATGGGTTTGGAATGTATCTCACTGTGAAGGCCCTGAGTTCGATTCCCAGGACCACCACCAAAACAAACACAAACAAAACAAACAAAACATTCTACAGAACTCCTCTTTGGTACCTGGAGTAAAAAGTGAATGACCTAGAACAGGTGATTTTACTATTCTGGATCATTCTGTAAACTCTAAAATTAAACTCACACCAAACTGGGCATGGTGGTGCACACCTGTAATACCAGCACTCAAGAGACTGAGGCAGGAGGCTCTCTCCAACATTCTGAGGCCAGCCTGGGCTACATAGAGGGTTCAAGGCCTGCCTGAACTACATAACAAGACCCTGTTTCAAAAAGCCTAAATAGCCGGGGATTTAGCTCAGTGGCTTAAGCGCCTGCCTGGCAAGCGCGAGGTCATGAGTTCGATCCCCGGAACAAAAAAAAAAAAAAAAAAAGAAAAAGCCTAAATAAATTTAATTGCATTTATACTTACGGAATTCCCATTCACACAATTAACATTCAAAAGAAAGAGAACATCTAGGTTGTTAGGAGTTATTTAAAAAGAAAGAAAAAAAAGAGATCTATTCTGTTACTTCTCTCTCTTTTTACATTACTGGGGATTGAACACAGGCCTCACTCAAGATAAGCTATACCAGCTCTTATTCCATTAGTTCTTTAATGCTGCAAACAATAAATCAGAAACTCTAAATAGGAGGACGCTAGATACAGCATATGAAGATGGATCATAAAGGCAAATGGGTATACAGAAGCATTCAAAGTTCTCTTTTTTGTTTCTGTGGAAGTGGGGATTGAACCCAGGTCCTTCACAATGAATCAACATCCCTGGCCCTTTGTACTTTTTGAGACAAGGTCTTGCTAAATCACTAAATTGCCCAGGGTGCAATTAAACTTCTGAACTTCCTGGTTCAGCCTTCCAGAAGGCTGGGATTGCAAGTATGTATCACCATCCCTGCTTGAGCTTGTTTTTTGAGACAGTATTTCCCTAAATGGACCAGGCTGGCCTTGAACTTGCAATCCTCCCCCAGTAGTTGGGACCATGTGTCATTATGCTTTACTTTTTTGTACACTGTGATCTTTGGATGAAAGCAAACAACCATTAAATGGAGTTTTAGAATAGTAAACAACCATCTGTGATCTTCTCAAGGTGAAAAAATATTTTAACAATACAATTATAAATTCGGGTTTTTTAAATTATCTAATTTTACTATCAAGTTGATAGCAAAACAACCAAAATTTTTGTGGGTGGTATTAGGGATTAAACTCAGAGCCTCAAACATGATAGACAAGAAATCAACCTCTGAGCAAATTTATATACCTTTTTATTTTTAGTTTGAGATATGGTCTTACTAAATTGCTCAGACTGCCCTTGATTTTGAGACCTTTCTGCCTCATTCTACCACAGCTGGGATTAAAGGAGGACACTACTGTGCCCCATTTAATTTAATTTTGAAATACCGTTGTTGTTGTTTTAAGACAGGGCCTCACTATGTAGCCCTGACTAGCCTCGAATTTGAGGCAATCCTCCTGACTTAGCCCCCCAACTGCTGGAACTACAGGCATGTACCACCACCCTTGACTGCCCAGTAAGTTTTAGGCTTTTTTAAAAAAATTTTTATTTTAGTAAAGTATAAAATTTACACCAGCCATTTTTAAGTATACAGTTTAAAGGCATGAAGTACAGTCACACTGTTGTATAACCATTACTATCACTCTACAGAATTTTCATCTTTTTTTTTTAATCGGTACCAGGGATAGAACTCACGACCACGTGCTTGCAAGGCAGGCACTTATGCCGCTGAGCTAAATCCCCAGCACACTCTACAGAATTTTCATCATCCCAAAATGAAACTTCATATGCACTAAACAATTTTGTTTTGTTTTGGGATAGGGTCTCACAACACAGTTTAGGGTGGCCTTGAACTCAGAGCAATCCTCCTGCCTTAGCCTCCTCAGTGTGGGGTTACATGTGTAAGCCACCAGATATGGTTCCAATTAAACATCAATTCTCCCCTCTCCCCCAGCTGCTGGCAACCACCATTCCACCTGCTGTGGCTATGAATTTCATTACCTCATAGAAGTACTTGTGCTTTTATTTCCGGCTTATCTCACATAGTATATTTTCCAGGTTTGTCTATGACTGCTAGAATCTTACAAAAGTCCATCCATCAACATTATAAATATACAAGTCAGGGACAGGGATTTAGCTCAGTGGCATAAGCACCTGCCTGGCAAGCATGGGGTTGCAAGTTCGATCCCTGGTACCAAAAAAAAAGAAAAAACCAAGTCAGATGACTCAGACATTCTTCTAGGGATCTGTCTGATTAAACCTTGAAATAACTGTAAAAAGGATGTTCAATACAGAGCTGTTTTATCAGTTAAAAAAAAGAACAATTAAAATGTCCATTTCTTTAATAGCAAATAAACAAATGAAATGCCAAATAGGAAATGGTTAAGCAAGTTCTGATACAACCATGATTTAAGCAGCTATTAGGAGAGGGATACGTATGTACTAACTTCAAAAGTCTTCTCCAACATATTTTCAAACACAAAAGTCAGGGTCAGGGATTTAGCTCAGAGGTGCAAGCACCTGCCTGGCAAGTGCTAGGTTGTGAGCTTGACCCACAGTACCATCCCCCAAAAAGCCACCTGCTTAAAATGTGAAGGTCTTTTTGTAACCATGGAAAAAAGTACATTTTCAATTGTTAAAAGTAGTCACCTACGGTAGGTTTTTTTTGTTTTTGTTTTTTTTGGTACTGGAGATTGAACTTACAATCTTGTACTTGTCAGTCAGGCACTTGGGCCACTGCGCTATATCCCCAGCACCTATAGCAGTTGTATAAAGTACTTTCACCCAAGACAGTTTATATTTTTGTACCTTATAAGTTGGTTACAGTAAGTATTCCATACCTTTTAAAAATATCTCTTAAATTTTTAGGAAATTCAGAAGATTTGACACTTACATTAAATATTTTTAAAGTAAAATATCCCATAGTCCTATTTATGTATGTATGGTGCTGAGGACTGAACTCAGGGTCTCTATTACTGAGTTATTTATTCCCCCACCTACACCTATAGTCTAATTTTAAAATAAAAGACACCCAGAACAACTTATAGTCCTTCCAAAAATTTAAAAACAATTTTGTAATATTTAAAATCAATCTGCTAAACTATTTATATAGTATCACTGTGTATCTTTATGTATAGAGAAAAAGCCAGGTATTGTGGTGCAGGTCTGTGATCACAGCACTCAGAAAACAGGCAGGACCCAGGCGGTGGGGGACACCTGTAATCACAACACTTGGGAAGCTGATGCAGGAGGATCACTGGGTTTGAGGCCAGACTGGGCTACATAATAAGTTCAAGGCCAGCCTGAACTACATAGCAAGACCGTGTCCCAAAACACTAAAAATGAATAAACATAAGAATAAAAACGAGGGAAAGGCTAAGCAATGAGAATTTGAATTCAATTCTAAGACTACATTTATTTAATTTATTTACTTACTCATTTAGGTGCCAGGGAACAAACTCAGGGCATTGCACATGCAATGCAGACACTTTACCACTGACCTATATCCCCAGAATATCCATTTATGTTTGTTACAGATACAGTATCAGAGGCTGGGGAGTTAGCTCAGCGGCATAAGGGCCTGCCTGACAAGCATGAAGTCATGAGTTTGATCCCTGGTATTCTCCCTTGAAAAAAGGATACAGTATCAATCAGTCATTAAAAGCAACTTGAACTAGGTGTCATGCTCCATACCTGTAGTCCCAGTTACTCAGGAGACTGATGAAGAAAGCCCAGGACTTTAAGGCCAGCCTGGACAACACAGACACTGCCCCAAAAAATTTCGTTATCTCAAAAGAACACACGTAACATGTTTCATTACATACTGAATTTCAATTTCCTCCATTAATTCTTTCTTCAGAATGTCCTTCCCTTTACTATTATCCACCTGCTAATACAATTAGTGGCATCCACACTCTAGACAGTAGTGGGTACCTATCTAACCTCCCTGACTTCAGTCTTTTATCCTATCCATGTGTTTGAGAGATTGTTCTGTAATCCTTGGGAATTCATTAAATGCAAGCAGTCTAGAAGCACGGGGAAAATGGTATTTTAGGAAGAATTCAAAGTAGTCTACAATCCCACAATCCTCCTATCAATTATCTCAGTTTGCATGTAAAGGCAGCTTCCCCACTGATATAAATATTCTGAAAAACGACAAAAAACACAGGATGTATCTTAAGATGCTGTAAGGGGATGGAAAAAATTCAGTTCCATTTGTCTTTTTTGTAGTGGTGGTCAGAACAAAAGAATGCTCTCTTGCCTGCATAAATCACTCATCTTTCTAGACTAAGGAAGAACACCTCGTTATCACCATAGCTATGTTGTTTTATGTGCTACTTTTCTCCATAACCTGATTATAAATTCATGAAACGTAATGTTTCAACTTATTCCCAGGAAACCTAAAGGACAGTGGCATCTGCACATAAAGTAAATCTGTTTCACCAGCTTGCCTCACAGATCACAAAAATCACCTAGCAAGCAGAGTTTCTACAGATTATTTCAGAAAATATAGACAGATTCTGTTCTGTTAGCTTAATTTCATCAACACACACTGCAGATTTGAGTTTTTAAAACTCAGTTATAGAATTTACACCATATCAACATTTTTTAAATAAAAGATCATCAGTATCTGGGTATGGCATATGCCTGTAATCCCACCAATTTAAGAGGCTGAGGCAGGGGGATCTCAAGTATAGTTCAAGCCCCACTTGAGCAATTTGGCAAGACCCCGTCTCAATATAAAAATTAAGAACTGGGTGTAGCTGTTTAAAGGCCCCAGTTCAATCCCCAGTACAAGAGACACAGACACAAACAGACACACACACAGAGCAGTTGAAAAAACTCTAATATAATGAAGAATGCAGCTATGAAAATAAGGATTACCTGTTCCAACAGGAATGACCTCCAAGTGAGTGAGCAGGGTACAGTCATGAATCTATATAATCTCAGCAATCTGGGAAGCTGAGACAAAAGGATCACAAATTCAAGCCCAATTTGGATAATTTAGTGAGACTCTGTCTCAAAAGAATAAAGTGCGGAGGATGTAGGTAACCAAGGACTGAGTTTAATCCCCAGTGAGAGTGAGAATGAGAGAGTAAAAAGAAAGGGCGAAAGACAGAAAACATGACAAGAGGTAGCTCAATGGTAGACAGCCCTTGGGCTCAAACCTTAGCACCAAGGTAAAAAAAAAGTCAGTACTAACTGCCTATACACAACACTAATGGATGAGCCAGTCCTGAACCTTGTACACAGTAGCCCAATGTCTTGTGTAAGCATGGAGAAAAAGGAATGTATGTAGGTATTTCTTTACTTACAAAAACAAATATTGACAGTATAAACCAAACCAATAAAAGGAGGCTGCCAGGCATGGTGGCACATGCCTGTAATGCCAGCACTTGGGAAGCTGAGGCAGAAGGATTGCTGTCAGCTCGAGGCCAGCTTGAGCTACACAGCGAATTCAAGGCCAGCCTGAACTGCATAGTGAAACCCTGTCTCAAAAAGACCAAAAAAAAAAAAAGGGAGGAGGATATTCTGAGCCCCAGCCCAGTAATAATCCCAGTATTTCTGCCTCAGGGCCCCAGCAATGAATGTGTCTGAGGTGGTAGCCACTCTTCTGTTTGTTTAAGCTTCAGTGACACTATTTCCTGCCTTCTGTTCCCAGCAACTCTTGAGGTAAAAGTTTCACTACATTATTAATCTCAAAATTTAAAAAAAAAAAAAAATTGTCCCACAGTCTTGCAACAGATATGTTAACCATTCCCCATATTAAGTCCTGTATGAAATATCTAGCATGTTTTCACTTTGGAGCTGGATTCTGATGGATAGAATATTCTAAGGATAAAAAGAATTAAAAAGAAATCGTAAATTTATGTCTAATTCTGTTAGTACAGTCATACACCACACCTGCTACTCAACTGCTTTGAAACTCATGAGATTTGATACTCAACACATTTTGGCATGAAAACTTTGCTGTCAGTTTGGTACTCAGGTGCCATCTTGAACGTGTCAACTGCCTGTGACTCCCTATCCTTTCCAGCCAAAATATTTACTTGGTACTTGTCATTTTTGGTACTCCTCAGGAATCCCAGAACCAATTAACAAAGAGTAATAAGGATTACATACATATAACATCCCCAACTTAATGAACCTCTGAGTTACAAACTTCCGCAGGTATACAGTACTGTGTAACACTCAAACAAATCCGATTTACAAACAATTCTTCCAAAATGGGTGGAACTCATCCATAAACTGGGGACTTATTGTTTGTTTGTTTGTTTGTTTTGCTTTTTTTTTTAACTTTTGAGATAAGATCTTGCTAAATCACTTAAGTTTCCCGGGGGAGCTCAAATTTGTGTTTCTCCTGTCTCAGCCTTCCAGCGTACTCAGATTATATGTGTGCACCACCATGCCTAGTTTGCAGTTATGATTTCTAATAAATATATTTTCTAGTGCTACATACTGAAATGACTTAGAAACAACAAAGACCCTGTAGCAAGGAGCATCCCTAGCACCCAGATCTTGGTTTCCAAAGGCGTTCCCTGTGAGACACTAAATCTTAAAAAAAAAAAAAAAAAAAAAAGACTGGTGGCACCAGGTCAAGGACAGAGAATATAAAGTTGACCTGGGATAGTTTGCTATGACAAAATACAAGTAATAGAGCTGAGGGTGTGGAAATTTGTATTTGCCAAATGTTGGTGTCAAAATAGACTAATGGCTACAATTAAGTGTAAAATACTAAGTTAAAATCTGAGTACTTACAGTGATACAAAAAATAAATTTACTTGCCCTGAGATGATCAGTGCACCAATTCTTCACTAAGAAACTTTATAATGAAAAGTAAGTAATTAGGGCCAGGGATTTAGCTCAGCGATATAAGCACCTACACATGGTGCGCATGAGATCGTGAGTTTGATCCCTGGTCCACAAAGAAAAAAAAAAGCAAGTAATTAAATATCCTGTCTTCTTACAGAATAAAAAAGGGATGCAAGTTTGGAAAAACATGGTGAACTAATTTTTCAAAATAGTCAAATTATGCCAAGCATGATGGTACATGCTTGTAGTCACAATACTCTGGGAGGCTGAGGCAAAAGTATTACAAATTGGACCTTAGCATAGGTAACTTAACAAGACCCTGTGTCAAAAGAGCTGGGGATGTAGCTCAATGGGAAGTCCCTGGACTCAATTTCCAGTACTGACAAATAAACAGGTAAGTCTTGTCTATAGGTCTTATCTTTCTACATGTAACTGTCACAATACAAAAACATGAACATATATCACTTTTCTGTCAATCACAAGCTTTAAGCATTTGCTTTCTGTTTAGAGGGCACAGTTAAATAATATAGTTATCACATAAAGATTTTACTCAATTCAAAAATGCATAATGGTCAGGCATGGTGTACATGCCTTCAATCCCAACACTCAGGAGGTTAAGGCACGACAATTGCCATTAACTCAGCCTAGGTTACATAGTAAATTCAAGGCCAGGCTGAACCACATAGCAAGATCTTGTCTCAAAAAACAAACAAACAATAAAATCATAAAACATCTGCAACAAAGGCAACAACATAGTAACTTTAAAAACTCCAGCACCAATGTTCGTATCTTATATTAGGGTATGCAAATTCACTATCAGATGTCAAGCTGCCTCCATTCAGTCTGTAAAATAGTTTATTAAATTCTGGTTCAATCTGTCAGCTTTACCCAAAAAGGTATAGGATCTTCTCATTTTATGTATTATTTGATGAAAAGAATCAGTACTAATAACCACCTATACACCACACTATAATGGATGGCAACTAAACATTAACTAAATGTGATAATTCCAACATACAGAGGCTCTTATACTAGTTTACAAAATGACAACTGAAACTCCTCACTCTACAGTTGTCACTTAGTCATTTGGTGGTGACCTGAGAGATTCTAATTGTAGCTGCAATGTTTGTTTGCCGCCTGTGCCTGTGACTCACTCAGAAAGGCTCTCCCAAGAGTGCTAGATTTTTGAGAATGCAGAAACCATAACTGGGGCACACTGTGTGGGAAGTGTCATGACAGTGAATGAATAAAAAGGGGAATGAACTCATGACGGAATGTTTTAAAAGTTTTATAAAAAGCTCACAAAAGACAGACTTTTCTGCAGAATAACAGGATGGGTTGGGAAAAGCACTCCAGCTCTTGGAAGTCTTCCTTGGCTCCCATGGTTGGATTTTGTATATTTCTTGTATTTCAATAAGCCTAAGTGGTTTCCTTGTCTGACTCCTCAAATAGATTCTGTGCAGTCTCAGACCAAAAGCTGTCTTTAATCTCACATTTTTCTTTTATTTTACAAAACATATTCATAAACATTATCTCTTTTGATCCACAAAACAATCTTGTGAATTGGGAATGAAATTAACTCAATGGCTTCTCATAAAAGTTAATTCACTAAAACCCCCAAATCGCAAAGATATATTTCTTCATCTTTCAGATAGTTTTTTTGGGACCCCCAAAACGTCATACAACACAGGTTCTGCTAGCATTTTTTTTGGAGATTTTTTTCATGATAGGTAGCAATTACACAGTTCTGTATCTTATCAAAATGCTTAAACTACTTAAAGTGATACTGGATAAAGGTCATTCTAAAGATCATACATTAAAAAGCAGCATCCTAAGCTATTTTTTCTGATCTTGTTCTTTTCCTGAAGTCGAAATGGTGGAAACTGAATGATGTCATAGATGTCATGAAGTTGCATTAATACCTGATGATGATTTAGCACAACAATCCAACTTATTATGCCAAAAAACAATGTCGAGCCACCAGGATATTTTACTGCATTAACTTCATGGCTCTTTATTAGCACATTAATAGACACAGACTGGCTCTCTTAATTTCTTACTGTTTCAAGTTTACATCTCTAGCAAAGACACTAAAACCTATACATCTTGGGACACACACAAAAATAAATGAATAAATAAATAAATAAATAAATGCTATACATCCAAATGAAAATGCTTTAAGAACAAAAAGGAAAAATGGTCAAAGAGCTAGGTAACATTAAAATAGCTGTCATTTCAACAACTGAAACCTTTTTCAAGTGCCCATAACATGCAGGGATCAATGTGGATTGAATATAAATTGGGTTTATCAAAAACAAAGTTACAGGGAATACAATAACACACAACAGATTACATATGTGAATAACTGAAAGTTAGGGATTTGACATAAAATTCCCTATTCACTGTAAGAGCTACAGTCTGAATTCTAAAAGATGATAGTTCTTCTTAAAATTTTCTTGTCCCTTTAAGTTCATGATGTCATCATTCTTTAGCACAACCAGAACCAATTTGTTACAAAAGGTATTTGGTGTTCCAAGCAAAAGCAATGGTCTCATCGTTTCCCCATACCGCAATCCCCACGCACGCACGCCTTAAAGGAAGAAACCGCAAGGCTTCAAACCGGCTTCCCTAACCTGAATCCAAATGCTCCAATTAGCATCGGAACAACTAAAAGTTGTTCTCAAAAACGAGTAACAAACACAGTATAATGTCGCTGCCAGTAAGCGAGAGCAGGTTATGTATCTAGAGCGTCACCTGCAACGGTCCGAACCCCACCACCACAAAAAAAAAAAAAAAAAAAAAAAAAAAA